>CAKNYM010049204.1:0-42685 GCA_932195095.1 Andricus curvator | reverse complement strand
CCGCTAGGGTTAAAGAGATTCGCCCGGACATAATTTTCTACGGTTCGTTTCGGTAAATTAAATCTTTGTCACCTTACCCCACATCTTTCAGGGTAATTCCATCAACTACAAGCAATAGCATTACCGATCCTCTCTGAGTTTGAACCTAAGTATGGTAACTGCACTACGGTCTGTAAGATAGAGGCCACAAGATACTTAGAGTATTACCATGAAGGGGTAAGAACTCAGAGAATACCGATAAGTTAGCATATGCTCAATCATTGAGAGATTGTAATTGCAGACTCTACCGCTATGAGATAATTATAATTATATCCATTATCATGCGAATTTACTTATAATCTCAACAATTTAAAAAGTAACAAGTTCAAAGTTAAATCCAAATATAGGGAATATAAGTGCATACGTGTGACTAAAAACTAAAACGACATTTGTAATGATATATTTTACAACAATAATACAAAACCTAAAAAGTAAGTGAAAGAACATGTATATGGTCAGACAATGCAGTAATCAACAGTGTCTGACTAGATATATGGAAATACAGACAAGTAGCATTTAGAATCTTTATTTATGAAAGGTCAAGATTAGAGATGCGAGATCACTGACCGTCGCGGAGGACGGAACTATTAGTCACTCGCGTGAGCCATAAGAAACTCAATATCGAGAGTCGCGTGTATCAAATGACATCTCGCTGAATTATAGAGAAACGTGGTATACCACAATTTTGTCATCGAGCGTGCCAAACCCCATTTTTGTCACCGAACGTACCATACCACATTTTTGTTACCGTGCGTGCCAAACCACGTTTTTGTGAAAGTACGTGACTTTTGGCTTGTACCCAGCGTATATAAACCCCAGAGCCACGCTTATCAATCGTCTTACGTTCCTGGCAGTCGTACTGTTCACTTCGATCTACGATTAACGAATCACTCTGACAAAGTTACGGCTTCTATCTCATTGTGACCGAAGAAACGCTCTGATTAAGTCGTGCACTTTCAAGTTGAATTTAAAATAGTTAACGTGTTCGAGTCTTGAACTAAGTTCCTTCAGCTGAGGCTTTCGGTCGTCGTATGATTTAATTTCCGGGTATACATCCGCGAAAAAATTTTACTTGATCTGATTTGGTTGATTGTATTTTTTAAGGTAGGGCATTGGTATTTTAAGGTAGGGCATTGCCCCACAATACCCCCCCCCCCCCAGCTACGGCCATGTTAGGACCGTGTATTGCACTACAACTAATGAAAAGTGCTTGTGCATCTTTTCACTACCTGAGTCACTTCCAAGTGACTCACACAATCACCCGGTAGAAGTCCGTCGGTGTTTTACATTACAAACGCATATCCAATCGACAAAGCAACTCACTTTCGCCCTTTCAAGCATCCAAAGGTACATGTAAGTTTATTTTATGAAACTCTTAACTCTGTTCTTATTCCTTATAATAAAATAATTGTTAAAGCAACTATCTCTCACTCATTTAAACACTGTTCTCTGACACAGTCCGCGTAGGGCTGATAAGTGACACACAACCCTACAAACAAATAATTGGTCAGGTCTTAGGGGTCGTGCACATAATACGAGACGCGTTTTTCTTTTGCTCAAATAAAGACGAGAATAAAATGTCCATGAAGCCAAAAGGGATACAACGATATAAACAAAAGAAAAATGCGCTACGTATTATGTGCACGACCCCTTACCAGCCTGTCATAATCAGCACACTGGTCTCTCTCTTTTCCTATTTTATATACTACCCTCGACTTTTGCTCGGGACGTGACAGCTGATTTGGTGGCAGTGGTGGGATTGTCACTTCCGTTTAAATTCAGTGTTTTTATTGACAATTTAACTTCAGTGTAGTTTTAAGATAGCTATTTCATCGGCACTCGTGAGTATAAGTCTTTCTTAGATACGTTGTGCGGTCACCTTCGGGGCAAGGCAAAGTTCGAAGCACATGATAGGCGTTGGTATACTTCGCGTGCTCGCTAGCTCTGCCATCGTTAATAATCCTACGAAATACCCTGAATAAAAAATACCCTGATAGCCCGAACTATCGCTGCAGAACTTTTCATAATACATGAACACTTGCGTTCATTACTCGTCGTAGTATGATGGTCTAACCTTTACTGCCCTTTTCCACTGAACAACGCGGGCAACTACTTGTTAGTGATGAACGTGCATTTGCGATCAGACATTTCACTTGCAATGTAACGAATGTTAAATTGCCTGGTAAACATAAGTAATAAAATCACTATGGTGAATGAACTATCACCCGTATCGAAATTAATAAATTTTGAGTTTTCCGAATAATTCAATTTCAGTCCTAGACAAAAAAAAATGATAAAAAATGCCTGACGATCCCAATCAAACTCAAGTCGCTAGCGATATCAATCGCACCCTTAGTGATTCAATGATGAAATCTATGGCCGAATGCTTTACCGTACATCAGGGGGTAATGAACATCCCTGTATATGATGGCAAAAACATGTCTGCCAGATATTTCATCGAGGATATCATAAATAGTCAATCTTTCGTGCCTGTTGGTTGTGAAAAACAATACCCTTTATGCAGTCTTAGCCCGATTCAAAGGTGCTGCAAAAGATAGCACTCACGGGAGGACCTTCGCAACAATCAATGATTTAATTATACACTTAAAATAGCGTTTTGCCCCCCGCAAAACGTATTCTTGATACCTACACGAAATTTTGACTATTCGGATGAATAGAGAAGAAAATGTTAGCGAATTCTATGATCGAGAAATTCTACTCAAAACAGGAGCTCAAGCTGCACTTGAGGATAAATATACCAATGTTAATCAAATGTTTGCCCCTCTAAATGATTGTGCTAGTGAAGCTTCTAAACGCGGGTTACCTGATAATATAGCAGGCCTAGTAAAGGCACGTAATCCCCAGAACTTAGATTCCGCTCTAAAAGTCGCGCTTGAATACGAAGCAAGATTGCAAATAAGCCATCAAACTCTTTCAAACTGTGATCGTGATTCAAGACATTATGAACCTCATTATTTAGATTCACGGACCGTAGTCTAAGTCCCTATGTCCGTTTTATGACAACTTCCGATACACATAAAATCCGGTATCACAGCCGTTCTCATTCACAAGAATTTTAAAATTTTCCGTATAATCATGTGCCAACACAAGAGTATCCGTACACACAAAATCCCTACCCCTATTCTCCGACGGCTCCGTTGCAAAGTACAGGGTATCCTAATCCATATTATTCGCAGGATGAAATCATCATTCAACCCCCTTTTTCAACAGACACAGACTATTTAAACTAATAATCTGTTCGTCGTACAGACGCAACGACGAGCATGGAGAACTAGAAGCGCCATACAAGCGTACAAGTCATGAGAACACGCAGAAAAATTTCGATTCAATATTTAATTTAAAATAGCCAGCAGTAGAATTTTATCCCCTAGTTTCAATAAAATAAAAGTTTTCTTTTTTATCGATACAGGAGCCGATAGTAATATTATAAAATTAAATTCGTTAGCCGAACAATTATTAGTAAACGAAGATGAATCTATAGACATGACAGAATTAACTCGAGAAAGAATTTCCACTATAGACACAATAAAGTTACCTATAGAAAAATCCTTGGTAGTCTTTCACGTTGTCTATCCAGATTTTCCTCTACACACAGATGAAATTCTAGGAAGAGAATACCTTCGGTAAGAAAAGGTTAAAATTTCATTTTGGCATAACCATATAGTGTAACCTGCGAGTTACAAGGCTCGCCTGAACATAGGCCAAGGAGGCAGCTCCTGAGCGATGCAAGTAGAAAATTGCATCACACAGGAGAATCCTCAAAGCGCAGACTCGAGAATTCCCACCCGAGCGATATTACGCAAGCGAGGGACGGCGAAGTGAAGCAGCAAGAATAAAAAGCGCGGCGCGGCCGAAAAATACCATTCTGAAATCTTGTGCCCAAATAGGCAGGATCTCAGGGTGAACACCTTGTGGGAAGGTCTGAGGATTGTATCCTCTCCTACCTTGCCACACAACTTCACCCAACTTCCAAAAGCGAAGCACTCTGAAAAAGAGTTAAAGGCGATCATATTGTCTTAAACTGTTTACGCAGAGTATTCAATTTTGTGAGTGTGATTCTGACGCTTTCGGTCAACGTGAACGAACACTTTGCGCGTTTTAAGACCCGTGATAAAAATCACTTTGAGTGGAAATAAAACACGAGATATCTTTTTTCTTTGAGAATTATCTCATTTGATTATCGAGCTAAGCCGAGGTTGTACCAAAGCCCAAGGTCCACATAATCAAATGCCATAATCCAGAAAGACTAAAAATTGTGATTACTATAGATTTACGATCAATAAGAGGAGTTACACTGCTCGAAACAGGGTCGAGAAAATCTAGGAAAACAAGTTTTAGGTTGAAATAAAGTATTTCATGCTGAAGGCTTCTCTTTAAGATTTGAGGATCGTAAATTCCTCAAAAGCTGAAAAGCAATTTGGAAAATTCTTTGCTTCTCTCCGAACTCTCTCTCTCGCCAGTAGCCTACCTGAGATTTGAACTCTCCGTAGCTCAGGTGGCAGGGCTCGAGCGTGCCTTGACGGCCCCGTAGGGATTATCTCCGTGCGTCTGATTGACAGGTCGTAAACTCATCAGCGATTTCATTATTATGTGCATTACAAGAGAATATTAATTTTATTATATTTTTACACTCATTTATAAATTAAATTGGGAAATCTAAAACACAGGTGTCTTTCTTCTATAAGTCGAGGCCTCAAAGAGATCAGTATAAAAGAAAAATAAATTGATCTCCCTCAGAGAGAGAAGAACTTAAGACTGCCCGAAGTGCAGCACCACTTATAGGAATCATTACCTCAATAAATATCCTTCTTTTAGTGCATTGATTAAGTATACAACTATCTTTATTATTGTTTATTAAAAATCATCATTTTATTTCGTATGTATCTTCTAGATTAGAGTAGGACGTGGCTTCTGCCACTACGTAGGGACCTGTTTGTAAAAATAGATTAGTGCAGGCTTAAGAAATAAAACAAATATCAAGTGTAATCCAGAATCTTATTCTTTCTCCATGAAAGTCCCTTATTTTTTTATTGTATGTCAGATTTAATTAATTAAGTCAGTAAGTTAACTTAGCCGCAAAAAGCCGGCAGTTACAACAGTTACTCATTCGAACCCATTAAAACCTATCCCTTTTATCGATAAGGAGTCAAAACACCAATGCATATTGAAATTAATGCCTCAAGCTTATGAAATCGGTATGAGGAACATGTTTTCTAAATTTCATATAAAATTATAATAATCATTCAGATAATTCCATTTTACACAAAATCTTAATAACTTTAGCAGCAATTTTCGATTCTTCACTGTTCAAAATGTTTGCAATTTTAATATACATTTCATATACATTTATATATTAAATGTAAAACCTAGGTATACGAAATCGTCATTAAGAGAATATGTTATTAAATTTCATATAACGCATATTGATCATTTATCAGAAAAGTCAGGTATTTACACTTTACACAAATTAAAAACAATTTTGACAGCAATTTTCAATTATAAATAATCAAACATAATATTTTCTCCTAGATTAATATAAATTACACTGGTTTTAAGAGAAAAGTTCAATTAAACAAATAATTAGGAAGCCTAACCCCCAAGCACCTGTACTCACGTTAAAATTCTAACATTCACAGCGAATTTTAGAAAAAATTCCACCCGTACGTTGCACTTTAATTGTAAGTAGGAATTTAGTCCACGAATTTAAGGTTATTACTTTATTTTTGAATATTTGACAAGATCTGAAAGCATCAAAGGACTTGTTGTTTTCACGCACTCTGTTTTACCGACTTTAATATACAGGTATATTAATTTTACAACATGATGGTATATTAAAATTAATGTACGGTATATGCAAATGACTTTACTCACATGTATATTAAACTTCGATCAGATTTTTTAACAGTGTTAAAAATTAAAAACATGATACCGTCTACGAGTTCACATTAAATGTCGACCAATTTTAGAAAAAGTTACACTTTAATTACAAAAAGCAATTGAATCAATTACTGCAACTGCGATACCGACCTGTATATTATATTTAAAATAAAATGTACAACCTGGTATATTTTAACTAAATTGCAAATATTGTTTATGCAAATGTCTTCATATAAATTTGTATGCAGATTTTCGAAAAGTGAAGGCATTGACTTGGTCCATATTGTTTTGTATATGGAATAAAAATTAATTATAGAAATTTTGAAGTTTATAACGAAAACGTACACACGTGTATAAAAGTAAGAGTAGTAAACAAATTCCAAATTACACGAAATATAAAAAATTAGACAGCAATAACAAATGCTGTTAATTAGATTCTGGGATGTACCAAAATTACATGTGATCAACAAGATTGATGAAATTTCCTATTTTCCTAATCCCTACACTCGATAAGTTCCATAGTTCTCAAGAAAAACAGAAAAGTAATCACTCGTTCAGCTATTCAAGTGATGAGGTGTCTACACTACACAGGTCGCACCTTTGTTTCGATGTCTATCAAAACGAGGACATATTCATCGAGGACGCTGAACCATTCTAAGGAGGGAGGATGGAAAATAAAATTCCAAAACTTTTCGAGTCAAAATGCTTCGCTAGACATGAAGAAACAAATATATAGAACCGGAACATGATATCAACATGGCATCATGCTGCATCATCCTAGTCATTGGACTCCTTGAGGCTGTTTGCACCGGAAGAAGAATCTCCAAAACTATGCAAAGGATCACTACACATCTAACTTCATATGATGATGACACCATCTCATCGTGGCTGCTCCTCACATGAAATTTAATCCTTTCGTGACAAGATCTCACTTGCCAGGGAACGCCTACAACAAGGTAAGAACATGGCGATTGAAATCCATGTTAACCTCAATGATTAACCTCAAGACCACTCTGGATAGCAATAAAAGAAGATCTGTGAATTCCAGTTTTACGGACCATCTGACTCCTTTCCCCTAAAATCCTACCATTTCAACATTCTACCCTTACAAATTATCATCAATGACAAATTCCATAATATGGATAAAGATTACATTCACATTGCAGAATCCTTGAAAGCAAACTGTTGTTGTTATACAATTACATAACAAGCTATAAAACCACTATTGGACTCTCAAATATTTAATTCTCTAAAACCAGAGTTCAACGAACATGTTTTAGTAAAGCACAAGAAATCAAAAGTTCCATCTTATGTGCTCTTGATAAGAAAAGGCATAAGTGAGTAATTTATCTGAGCACTTTATGTGACGAATTGAGAGAATTCGTTAAGGTGGGCTAAGAAAAGAAATAGATTTTCTATAAAATGTTAATTTTAAGAGATGTGACATCAAAATTACTATAATTAATACCAATTACTAATAATATAATTAAAACATTAATATAACTCCCTATTGTGGTAGATATAAACGCCCGCAGTGAGTGAGACACTAGCTCAGAAGCGAGACTCTGTTTCCATGACTAAAAGGTATACCACTTATTCGAACAAGATGGAGGGTGAGAAGCTGATAAGCAAGTGAAACCACAACCGCACACAGCGACGTCCCGGTTGGATTACATTTGTCAAACCGGCGTCCCTAATTATGATGGCCGCCGCTCCGAGAAGGGCAATCCAACCGCGATAAGGATTAGAAGACCGCCTTCAGAATAAAACACCACACCCATAGTATGGCATCTCGAACCACGTGTAACAGCAACCGGCAAACGAGTTACCTAAACGCGGCAGTCATATATAAAAGTAGGCTAGAACAAGATAGTAGCGTCTGCAAGAGAAGCATTGTCGATTACAAGATCATAGGTCGCACAAAATACGCGCAATGGAGAATCATTTTCACCTCGTAAAATGGCCTCTTATTTTGGAATCAAGAAAAAAGTAAATTGTACAATTTAATCAAATTCTACGTACATATTCTCATGTAAACAGTAAACTGGGAGTCCTTGATGTTAATAAGTACAAACTGGTTGCTTTGAAACTACGGTATGCACTTAAGAGAAAAGAAAATTTCAATTTCGCACTGAATCATATCGTTGAGTCAAGGCATACACACGTAATTATTCATACTAAAATTTTATAGCTCACAAGTCTTTGTAGAATTGTGATCAAGTACGTAAAACCACATAGGTCAAAAATCTTGAGCAAGAAAATTTTAACGGAAAATAGCATTAAGGAGCCCCAATACAAATTTTCGAACAAATTAAAAAATCACCGAGGACGATGATGATTCTAAGGAGGGAGGACTGTTACATCCTGAAATTTTACAAAATTTGATGTAACGCCTAGCTTGGCACAACCTACCTTACCCCACATCTTTCAGGCTAACTCGATCAACTACAAGCAATAGCATTACCGATCCTCTCTGAGTTTGAACCTAAGTATGGTAACTGCACTATGGTCGGTAAGATAGCGACCACAAGATACTTAAAGTATTACCATGAAGGGATAAGAACTCAGAGAATACCGATAAGTTAGCATATGCTCGATCATTGAGAGACTGTAATTGCCGACTTCTACCGCTATGAGATAATTATAATTATAGCCATTATCATGCGAATGTACTTATAATCGTAACAATTCAAAAAGTAACAAGTTCAAAGTTAGATCCAAATATAGGGAAGATAAGTACATACGTGTGACTAAAAACTAAAACAACAATTGTAATGATATTGTTGTGTGAACGTGCCTTTAGGCAGGGACTGGGAGCGAAATGCTGGGTGAACGCTCCATGCGTTCCTGACGCACTCCTCCCCTGTTCATATTTTCCCAGTGTTAGGAACTGAAACGTCCGTTCGCGCTAGCCGAGGTAGGAAGATTCGTGTGGTGAGCAGAGAGTGAACGGTCGTGGCTACCCGAAAACTAGGCAGCTCCGTACTCGAGCGGACCACGTGAACGCGTAGCAAACGGTTAGCCCAGCAGATGGGAACCGACGTCAGAAATCGTGTTCGAGTTTACCACTGGCGGCCGCCTCCTCTTGCTCCCAGATAGGTATTCACCGTCAGGCAACATCAAACAGCTACAGGCGAGCTGATACGTGAGGAGGAGAAGAGTTTCTGCGTTGTGAACGCTCTTTGCGTTCACAACGCAACATAATATCATAATATCAACTAATATCATTCTTGGGCTTTATTTGAACTTCAGTTTTCAATTGTTATATTACATATGATCTGAAACAGTACTAATTATTTGTCTTGTTTGAATTAGAAATTATTAGTGTTCACAAATGTGAAAATGTGATGACTGAAGAAATACGGAACAAAAAATATTTTCTAAATGCAAAAATACTAAATATTGAACTTGAAATGAAAACTTATAAGCTTCTCTCAGTATTTCAAGATTTTTTAAACATACTTTTGTTCAGTTTCTAATTGCAAACAGATGAATTTAGAAGAACATGCAGGCACAATATTGTAATGGAATTTTTAACTCAATAAAAATTTACAAACTTATATGGTTTTCAACATCTTCAAAAATAAATTCTCAATATAACCAATAAAAATAATTTCCTGACAAAAATACGAATAATTATAAAAATACATAAATGTCGAACGAAATTGTTGAATTTTCGACTAAAAAAAAGGTTTTTCATGCAAAATGGAATATTTTAATTTTCAGTGTAATAAATTACTTTAAAAAATAAATTTTCGACCGGTGTAATTCAACTAAACAGACGAATTTCTAACAGAATAGTTGAATCTTCAACCAAACGGAAGAGTTTCAGAATTAAACATTAATATTCTACCCAAACAGACAGTTGAATGTAAAACTAAAACAATCGCTTTTCAACCAACAATGAAATAGGTACATTTGCATAATAGTTACACTTTTTAACCAAAGAGAGGGATCTTCATCTATTAAAGTTAATTGTTACTTAGGAACTTGTAACTTTCAACGAAGTAGTTGTCTCTTCAATCAAGAAGATTTATTTGCCAGAAAAGAAAGTTTTCATAAGCTTTCAAGATAAATTACTTGCATTTTCAAAGAAGCACGATCAACTGTTATCTGAAAATGGAAAAGCTTTGTTATCAGAAAACAAATTAATTTCCAAAAAAATTAAACATTTGTGAACAAAATAGTTTCATCAATCATCATTGACTAATAAAATTAATTTAGAACCAAATAATTCAACTTTTGACTTGAAAATTCGACTATTTGGTTTTTGGTTGAATTTCAATTGTTTTGAAAAAGATTTCAAGAATTCATGCCCCTTATGTAGCAACGCTTTGAATTTCATACATTTAAAGTCGAAATGTATTACATTTTCAACAAAACAGTAGAATTTACAATAAAAAAAATATTTTCTGCCAAAAGAGAACAATTTTCAAACTTAGAATGGAATGTTCAAGCCGATAAGTGGAATATTTGAAAAAACTTTCGACTTTAAAATCCAGAAAGATCAATTTCCCGCCAAGAAGTTAAGTTTTAACCAAAACAGATGATTTTTAAACCAAATGTTTAACTTTTCAAACAAAGAGATGAATTTTCAACCAGAACATAGGGAAAAAGTATCATAGGAAAATAATTATTACTATTATTGCTATGATATAGTGATGTTTCTATAGTGAATTTCTCATATTTTTTCGTCGATTATTTTTATTTATATAATTCCTATGATTCCTATAATGACGAAAAAAGTAAAGGAAATTCATGATAGGAAAATCATTATAGGCGAATTATATACATTTGTACATATTTTCCTACAACACTTTTACCTAATGGAATAGTTGAACATTCAACCTACAAATATGAATTTTCAAACAAGTACTTCAATTGTAAGTTGAATAATGTATTTAAAAAAAAAATTTAACAAAGGAGTTCAAGTTTCAACAACAGAAATGTTTCTCCAACCAAAAGAAGTTAATCTTTAACAGTGTAGTAAAATTTTCAACAAAATAGTTAAATTTTCAAAACTCATATATATGACTTCCGAAGGAGAAATGTAAGACTGGAAATATTCAAACCACAAATGTTTGAATTGAAAATCAAAAGCAGTAAAATTCACGCAAGAACGACCAATTATTAACAAAATAGTCGAATCTTCAACGGAAATAGATTTATGTTAGCCAAACAGTTCCATTTTCAATTGAAAAAATGAAATTTGTACCAAATAAGATACATCCCAAAAAACGAATTTTCAACTAAATAAATTACTTGTAAACCATACAGATGAATTTTTAAGATAGTTGGTAACATTTTTATCAATAGTTTGAATTTTCAACCATAAAAGATGAATTCTCAACAAAAATGGTCGTACTTGATATTAAAACTGACAAAGATGTAGTATTACAACAAACCCAGTCCAATTCAACCAAGAAAGACAAATTTTCAACAGTATACATGAATTTTATATTCCCAAAAGATATGCCCATTTTCTCCGTGAGGAGCTGAAAAAGCTGTTCATTCACGGCGGGATTCTGATAGCGTCCAGCTTTGCTGAGAGTTGTCTCGGCATCCCGTGAAAACGCCTTCCCTTCGATATCAGACGTCACGCCTTGCGGCGTTCAGACTTCAGAGAGTTGGGCGTAACGCTCTGCAAAGCGTGAACGTTTAACACATGTCCATTTCATTGCACAAGAAGAAACGAACACCGCAGCTAGCCACAGACCCCTTACTTAGTCCGGAACGGGACCCACCAAAAAAATGTCTCAAGTCCCCTGAACGAGATTTATGGCATCACGTTAACTCATTCAACTCATAGGCGGCGGAGACAAGATACTGACCTGCTGTATTCGCCCCTTTGTCTAGAGAAGAGAAAAGTGGCGAGCGTCATTTTGCTCCCAATCCCTGCCTTTAGGCAAGTACCTCCGTCTTCCCATCCATGGGACTATAGAGGTAATGGGAGTGAGGGACGTAGGGACAGTATGGCGGGCACTGGAGCGATGGGAGTGCGCGCTCTAAGATCACGTTCCACACCTGATGATAGAATTGAATCTAACAAGAGTATTTGTCTTTGTACAATAGACTCCCCTCCCTAAACATGGTGTCAGAAGTGCGTGAGTTTTTCTTATGAAAGAATTTACCTTTCTTTTAAGACAAAGAAAGAAGAAAAATAATGCATGGAAGTGCATTCTCAAAGACTCATATTGCCCAGTGAAATGGATTTCACTAAACCAGAAGTTTGGCACATGTGGATTAAGCGATTTGATAGACACATTTCGGTCGCAAACCTCTCGTCGAAAACTAACAAAGAAAAGATTGATTTGATGTGCTACACAATGGGTGAAAAGTCTGAAGAAATCTTAACACAGATTCTCCCCGAGATTACAGACGAAACTACATACGCCGCTGTCAAGGAAAAATTCAACGATTACTTTTCTCCAAAAAAGAATTTGATTTTTGAGAGATATAAATTTAATACTAGGGTGCAAGAACCAGATGCATCCGTGGATGTATTCATCACAGCAATGCACACTCTGGCTGAGACTTGCGATTATGGAACTCTGAAAAATGAGCTAATACGAGACCGAATAGTTATCGGTGTTCGGGACGCTAAAACATCAGAACGCCTACAGCTGATTACGGACCTGACGCTGGAGCAAGCCGTGACTATAGCACGTCAGGCTGAAATTCAATCTAAGCAAAGAAAAGTGATACGATCTCTCAATGTAGAAACAGGCACAGGGGAAGTAAATCGCATCACTCAAAACAAAAATTATGATTTCAACCAAGGAGATAAACGAGATTTAAACCAGGATTCCAGAGGGCAAAAAAATCAAACAGAGTCTAAACCGAGTAAAGATCGATGCTATCGTTGCGGATTACCAAGACATCCTGATATGAAGAAATGTCCAGCGCTAAAATCGAAATGACGCAACTGTCAGAAGTCGGGACATTGGGATCGTGTTTGCATGTCCAAAGAAGTACGCTACGTTAGAGAAGAGATAACTGAAGAAGACGAACTCAACGCAGCATTCCTCGGATCAATCGCACGTAAGCCTTCTAATAAAGACGATTATATTGTTAGATTTAATGTTATTGATTTTGCTAAGAGCATTGAGTTTAGTGTAGATACATGTGCTGATGTAACTTGCGTTCCATTTAAAAGTATATCACCAAAATTTCGCGATAAAATTAGTAGACTAGATAGAATCATCATAGGACCGGAAAGAAAAAAATTGGCTGTAATTAGTTACCTTAATCTCAAATTGTGTAGAGGGGGTTTAACTAAAAAAGTAAAAGCTTACGTTTTAAAAGGGCTAGACAAGTTTTTATTAGGCAAGCCGGATATTAAAGCATTTGATCTAGTAAAAATTGTTGAAGCAATTGAATCCAAAGTAAATGTTACTTCTGAAAACAAAGTCACATCTTCCACAAAATTCGATCCATTCAAAGAATTTTCTAAAGTTTTTAGCGGTTTCGGTCACTTTAGAAAAGAGCTGACAATCCAGTTGAAAGAAAATTCGACTCCTCATGCGTTGACAGTTCCAAGAGTAGTACCGATACCTCTGTGGAACAAACTCAAAAATACTTTAAGTAAATTAGAAGAACAAAACATCTTAACAAAGGTTGACTTTCCTTCAGAATGGTGCAGCCCAGCTGTTTGTGTAACTAAACCAAACGGCGATATACGCCTATGCTGCGACTACACGAAACTCAATAATAGCGTTAAGAGACCCATTTATCCAATTCTAAAAGTCGATACCGTTCTGTCGAGATTACAAGGTTCAAAAATATTCTCTCGTCTTGATGCAAAATCTGGGTTTCACCAGATAAAATTGTCTGAGGAAAGTCAACCTCTAACTACATTTATAACCCCTTTCGGACGTTTTATGTTTAAAAGGCTTCCATTCGGTATAAATTGCGCCTCCGACTATTTCACACAAATGTTTACAGATTGATTTCACGACTTGTCTAACGTTTTCATTCACGTCGATGATGTTTTGATTTATGCGGATACAGTTGAAACGCACGATCAAACTCTTAGAATTGTCTTGCAAAGATTAGAAGAAGAGGGTGTTACATTGAACAAAGATAAATGCATTTTTGGAGCAAGAGAAATAAATTTTTTAGGACATAGAATTTCCGAAAGGGGTATAGAGATTTTACCAGAAAGAGTAGCGTCTATAGTGAATTTCCCTGATCCGACAGATGTTTCTTCTTTACAACAATTTCTGGGTGCTCTCAATTATGCGTCGAAGATTATACCAAATAAATCTCAAATTTTAGAGCCGTTAGCATCTATACTTAAGGATGGCGTGCCTTTCGTTTGGCTTCAACCACAAAGAGACGCCTTTTGTAAAGTAAAATCTATGTTGTTAAAGGCACCGATATTAGCTCATTTTGATTACAGGAAAAACGTGATCGTTCAGGCCGATGCTTCGAGTTATGGGTTAGGCGGTGCCCTGATACAGGAAGATAAGGACAGATCTCGAGGAATTGTGGCCTATGCTTCAAGGACTCTGACCTCTGTGCAAAAACGGTATAGCCAAATAGAAAAAGAAGCTTTTTGCAACACCCACCTCTAAAGTTGACGTTTGCATGCTTCTAAATTGTGCCTAAAGGACCTTATTTGAGCAGACTGTGTGCGAATGATTTTCGCGCATGCGCAGTTTTAAGATGGCTTACTTTAGGCACTGGTGAAAAAGCTGCGCATGCGCACTTTCGAGATGAGGTACTTTAGACACTGGCATAGGTAACTTTAAACACTAGTGTTGGTATCTTCTTGAAATAAATTTAGATTTAACTTGAACAAATGTTTTAATGATTGTAGTTTTGTTTTTAGGGGGTTTCGTCGCCCCCCCCCCCCCGGCAAAAGAGCATAAACGCCAATATTTTTTTTAAATAATTTTTTTCCAACAAATTTTTTTGTTTTCAAATTTTTTTGTTTTCAAATTTTTTTTTTTCAAAATTTTTTTCTCAAACATTTTTTTTCAAAACTTTTTTTTCACAAAATTTTTTTTCAAACTCTATGCAATATAAAATTAGTATTTTTCGTTACCTCCTCCTAGCAACTTTTTCGGACGGGCGTTGCAAAAAATAGCGTGTGATACACGTGCGCATAGGTGATTGGTAACTCGTGTGATTGCATCATTCGCCTGCGGCTCGAAGCATGAGTCGGTGGTTAGCGCACGAGCACCACCGACTCATGCTTCGAGCCTCCGGCTTATGCTGCAAAATTCACACTCGCACAAAATCACCTATTTTGCGCAATGTATCACAAATAACTATTAGCTCTCGCGTTCGCGACCGAAAAATTTAAAGAATTTGTTACAGGAATTAATATCGTTTTAGAAACCGATCACAAGCCATTAATTCAAATTTTGCAAACTAAACATTTAGATGAAATAACACCCCGTTTACAGAGAATTCGAATGCGTCTGATGCCGTATAATTACAGTGTTACATACGTTCCGGGGAAACAATTAGTCTTAGCTGATGCCCTTTCAAGGAATCCCCTTGTGGTTGAAGAGAACGATGATGATTTACAAGCTGAAACGTTAGCACATGTAAATTTCGTTGTAAGTAATTTACCAGCTTCGCAAGGTCTCTTAGAGAAAATCAAAGTAGAGCAGGAATGCGATTATGTTCGTTCAACAATTAAACAGTATTGTTTAAGTCGATGGCCTACAAAGGATAATCTGCCCGAAGGCCTATCTCTCTATTACCAATTGAAAGATAGTTTTTCGTTTGCAGAAGGATTCCTGCTGTATAATTTGAGGCTGATTATCCCCCCCCCCCTTGCAACTAGAGATAATAACAAAAATTCACGAAGGACACCTTGGTATTAATAAATGTAGAGATAAAGCAAAATAGTCCGTATGGTGGATTGGACTCAATTCACAACTTAAAAATGTGGTCGAAAACTGTCCAAATTGCATAGAGGAACGGAAGAACGCCAAAGAGCCATTTGTAAAAGAGATCTTCCCTGATAGACCTTGGCAAAAAATAGGCATCGATTTATTTAAATGGAAAAAATGGTATCTTATTGTTACTGATTACTACTCGAGATTTTTTGAAATTTCTGAATTAAACTCTATGATCGAGAATGACGTAATTGATGAATGTAAAGAGCTTTTCAGTAGATATGGCATACCAGAAGTAATAAGGAGTGATTTTGGCACTCAATTTGCAACCAAAATTTATAAATTGTCTAAAGAATACGATTTTAAACTTGTGACGAGCTCTCATAAATATTCTCAAAGCAACGGCGGTGTAGAAGCGGCTGTAAAGACGGCAAAATATATTATAAAAAAATGTACTGATTTAAATCTAGGTCTGTTAGAATATAGGACAACCCCACTCGAAAACGGCTACTCGCCTGCGGAATTGATGTTCTCTCGCAAAATATGTTCACGTGTTCCAACACTTTCGAGCGGCCTTGGAACTTTTAAAGCACACAGCCAAATTTTTAAAAAAGAAAAGGAAAGGAAGGATAGGCAAGAACGCAATTACAATAGGAGACATAGAACAAAGAAACTTTCCTCGTTACAAATTAATGACAGAGTTTGGATAATCGATCTGCGAATTTATGGTAAGGTAGTAAGCGTCGACAACAATCCAAATTCTTTTCTTGTAAGAACCGAAAGAGGTAACACCCTCAGGCGAAACAGATGGCATTTAATTCCGGCCCTTTACAGAGAAAATATAAATCTAGAGAGCGAGAACGATATTTCCGCAATGCTCCCTCCTATTACAAATATTCCGGCGAATCCCGCATCAGTACCAAATATCGAGAATATTGTAAATACCGACGTCAACCATGTAGATAACGACAACCTTGCACAAACGATGACAATTTGAATCCTAAAAACGATGTGACGCAATCCGCCGATATACAACATGAACACGATGAATGCGATCCATTGCCTGAGGAACAAATCCCACAGGTACCTTATGTAGACAAACAACGAGATATTGTAGAAAATCCGGGAACGCTTCGTAGATCAACAGGCGTAAAAAATCCGCCTGATAGATATTAAGATTATATTTGTAATATTTGTTCAGAAAAGTTTCATATTAACAGTAACACATGCTGCAATAAAAAATAAGGGATGTTGTGTGAACGTGTCTTTAGGAAAGTACCTCCGTCTTCCCATCCATGGGACTATAGAGGTAATGGGAGTGGGGGACGTAGGGACAGTATGGCGGGCACTGGAGCGATGGGAGTACGCGCTCTAAGATCACGTTCCACACCTGATGATAGAACTGAATCTAACAAGAGTATTTGTCTTTGTAGAATAGACTCCCCTCCCTAAACAGATATATTTTACAACATTAATGTAAAACCTAAATAGTAAGTGAAAGAACATGTATATAGTCAGACAATGCAGTAATCAACAGTGTCTGACTGGATATATGGAAATACAGATAAGTAGCATTTAGAATCTTTATTCATGAAAGGTCAAGAGTAGAGATGCGCGATCACTGACCGTCGCGGAGGACGGAACTATTAGTCACTCGCGTGAGCCATAAGAAACTCAATATCGAGATTCGCGCGTATCAAATGATATCTCACTGAATTATAGAGGAACGTGGTATACGACAATTTTTTCATCGAGCATGCCAAACCCCATTTTTGTCACCGAACGTGCCATACCACATTTTTGTTACCGCGCGTGCCAAACCACGTTTTTGTGAAAGTACGTGACTTCTGGCTTGTACCCAGCGTATATAAACCCCAGAGCCACCCTTGTCAATCGTCTTACGTTCCTGGCAGTCATACTGTTCATTTCGATCTACGATTAACGAATCACTTTGACAAAGTTACGGCTTCTATCTCAATGTGACCGAAGAAACGCTTTGATTAAGTCGTGCACTTTCAAGTTCAATTTAAAATAGTTAACGTGTTCGAGTCTTGAACTAAGTCCCTTAGGCTGAGACTTTCGGTCGTCGTATGAGTCAATTTCCAGGTAAAGTCCGCAGTGTTATACATCCGCGAAAAGAACTCAGTGTGGATTCGGTAGCTGTTTAGGACCGTGTATCGCACTACAACTAGTGAAAAGTGCTTGTGCACCTTTTCACTACCTGAGTCACTTCCAACTGACTCACACAATCATCCGGTAGAATTCCGTCGGTGTTTTACATTATAAACGGAGATCCAATCGACAAAGCAACTCAGTCTCGCCCTTTCAAGCGTAGAAAGGTACATGTAAGATTATTTTATGTAACTTTTAACTCTGTTCTTATTCCTTATAATAAAATAATTGTTAAAGCAACTATCTCTTACTCATTTAAACACTGTACTCTGACACAGTCCGCGTAGGGCTGATAAGTGACACACAAACCCACAAACAAATAATTGGTCAGGTCTTACCAGCCTGACATAATCAGCACACTGGTCTCCCTCTTCTCCTATTTTACATACTACCCTCGCCTTTTGCTCGGGACGTGACAGCTAAATCCGAATCCGAGGTCAAAAAACCCCAGCACGTCAGGGTTTTGACATAACCTCAAAAAACCTCATACATTTTTTTTCGAGTCCGAGGGTCAGACCATGTTTACTATATGTTTTTGGGGTTGCTGAATCCGAATCCGTAGTCTAAAAAACTCCAGCACGTCAGGGTTTCGATTTTCAAAGAAACGCGTGAAATTTATTCATCCGACTTACGTGTGCCCGCATCCAGGGCACTTCCTCGCGGTGACGGTGGGCAACGGAGTGAGCCTGTGATCCGGCCAAGTCCCTGGATTACGGCTTTGATGCCGTCATGGCAGGTGCACGCAAGCGTTTTACGATGCAGAGAGTCGGATCCTCAGTATCGGCGGCTGTTCAGGGTGAGAAAGCGGGCCCGCAGGCGTCGTTATCAAGCGACCGCGGTTTCACATTAGTTAACGTTCTGGGGGTTTTTGGAGGACCTCGGATTTGGATTCAGCGACCCGAAAAACATACAGTAAACATGGTCTGACCTTTAGACCCAAAAACAGTTTTTATGAGGTTTTTTGAGGTTATGTCAGAACCCTGACGTGCTGGGGTTTTTTGGACAGCGGATTCAGCGACCCCAGAAACATATAGTAAACATGGTCCGACCTCCAGACCCGAAAAAAGATTTTTTTGTGTGGCTGTGAAATGAAACGTATGTTGCAACACGTTACACAGTAAAAGCCGCATCTGCATGCTGCTGCCACCAGCCTTGGCGGGAATTTTAAATTTGAATAAAAAATACAATTTGCGATTATGAAGCTTTTTTTTTTGTTTATTGACAAGTCCGAATGATTGGTGAATTCGAACTTAGTAACAATTTTTTACAAGAAAAATTTGCAACAAAATAAGCAAATATCTACATTACCGGCATTTACTTTTTACAAACTGTTATCTACGTGCAATGAGATATCAAGTTAAGAGTTTTGAGAAGAAAATAGAAGGTACTCAATAATTGTATCCGGTCCAACGTGTTTGTATTTACAAAACAAAACAAACATTTTCGTTTCATACATTTTTATTTTGTAATTATAAATATTTATGACCAGATAAACCGTCTTTAGTACCTTTTATTTAATTTCCCTAAATTTGGACTCAATATCTCCTTTCCCGTAGACATGAGCTTGTTTAAAAGGGAAAGTCGGTTATATAGGTATTTAAACCGGAAAAATGGATTGAAAATACTAAATTTTCAAATATAGAAACAATTTTAAATTACAAGGGTTTTAAAGTCTACCGTTTGAAATTGGAATCGTAGAAGTGGTCGACAATTAAGAGAACAAACGTTTTTAACCAGTTAGGCAGCTTAATGCCCCTCGAAATAATCGCTAAATCGGACTTCATAAACCACGAAAACATAACTTTCGCAGTAGTGAAGTATTCTAATGTCTATCTAAAAAGGGAGTAGATAAGACAGTTGTCTACAGTGAGTTTTTTTTCGTGTCAAACCGTGCTTTTTACCGGCCACGCCGGAGGACAAAGATCTGCGTTTAGGCGATTCTAACGGCAAAACAAAAAACTACCATCCAACGTGTTTGTACTTGCAAAACAAAACAAAATTACTTTTCAAGGAATACGAAGGGAATACCAAAGAAATTTGTTATGGCTCGGCCTAATTGGTAGTTATCGCTTCCAAAACCATCAGGTGTCTGGTGAAGAAAAGTTTTCCATGGATTTAAGAATTAAAATAATATTATCATGCAGTCATTTCTTAGAGTTCTGGAAATGTTTTATACAAAAAACAAGGCATCATTTATTGAAATTCACGCCATTTTCAAAAATTGGTAAAAAGCGATAGTAGGATAAAATTCAATTTACAAAAAACATTGTCAAAATAAATGTTTTTTGTAAGTTTTAAAATTTTTTCATTAAAATAATATTTTTTATCTGAAATAATATCATTAGTAATATTATTTTAATTCTTACTATCATAGAAAAAGTATTTTTTTCAGAGATCTGATTTTTGGCACGACAACTGCCTTTAGGGCAATGAAACGGGGTATTAAAAAATCACAAACATTGTGGAAGAGCCGTAAAACATGTGAATGCACATCATTTAAAAAAACAGTGCTTTAAGGTGGGTGTATAGGGCGTGATTAAATATTTTCCCCAAAAAAGAGTGGAAATATTTTATTAAAATTAATGAAATGCACAACTGACGGTTAGAGGACATAAAATAAAGTCAGGCGGATGTAAGAGAGAAACAAAAATTAACTTGGAGGAGAAAATGTGCGATTACTTCAGAGAACGGCACTCAGGATACACATCCAGTTGTCATATCAACTTTCAGCGATACGGAATCGTTTAATTCTTGGTTAAAAACGAGATCCATTACGGAAATCGCGAAAAATTTATTATTGAAAACAGCGATTCGTATCTCGACTACACTGGACTGGCGTCTGCTTCAAGATGCCTTCACTTGTTTGATGCTAGAAGTAGATAAGGAAGAAATTAAGGGGTTAGGGTCAGTCAGGATTTTCAGAAAAACTATTTTTTATTGCTTTTTCTAAAAGTACAACATTTCAAAAATGTTGTGTTAAAATCTTATCGAAATCGGAGCATACCTTACGTAGATACACGACTTTAACCAAAGGCGCCTCGAGCGGTCTGTCGCTTTACGCAGCTGAGCTTGGAACGCTGAGCTGTGCACGCGTCGAGTTGTTTGCTTTGTATCGTAAAGTGGTTGTTGCTTATTTCAATATTATTTGCTCAAAATGGGAAATAATAAAATATCAAGAGAAGTTAAAAAGAAAACGTACGGTTGGAAGAGTAGAACAAAAAAACGAAAACAATTTTTTAATCCGAAAACGGCAGAGCAAGACGATAGCGCTGCAGCTGCTTCTACAAAAAAGTTGAAAAATCACAAAGAGAGTATCATGTGCCAAAAAATGGTTCCATATGTTATAGAATTATATATTTTTTCACGTTTTTTTCTGTATACTTTCAAACCTTGTAAAGTATGCAAAGTGTAAAGGTTCTTTTACACCTTCCGTCAATCGGTCGTCGACCGACCAACATATCGAAATATCCATTCACACCTCCGCCAAATTCAGTGAAATCTAGTAATATTTTAGTAATCTTTCAGTGAGTTTCAGAACATAACTAAAATATTACTAGATTCAACTGAATTTTCCGAAGGTGTGAATGGATATTCCGATATGTTGGTCGGTCGACGACCGGTTGACGGAAGGTGTAAAAGAGCCTTTACGGAAAAGTGAATTTCGGAACAGCATCTGAACGCGGCCTCGGATTCAAATTGGCTGTCAATTGTGAAAATTGCGAACCCGAGTTCGCCGAAGACAGCAAGAAATCGCTGCCCAAGAAGCTTCTATCGAAGAAGAAGGTTCTCTATATGGCCCTGGAATTGATGACTCAATGTAAGTTGAAAAGAAAATTTTTTCGTACATCTAAATCATACTCAAACGTGTAAATTACACCTCAAGTCCCGTAGAAGCCCAGTTTCAGGGGTTGCCTCGCACTGGTCTTCAAGCCTCAATCGGACGCCTCAAACGTAGTAGTGCACTGCATCCCTTCAGAGGCGGAGTCACAACCGTCTCTCGCCCTGCCCCTGAGAAACTACGTGGGCCAGCAGTTCTAGAAATTACAAAAGCGAACGGGCATCTATGGCAGAGGTCGGCAGCGAGGGGAAATTTCTCGAGTCCAGCTCTTTTAACACGTGTGGATCGGTCGCTTCGTCTCTCCCACCAAGAGTCTCTACTCCACTCTAAGAGTTCAGGGTGGTGGTAAATTCTATTCTATGACGTCAGAATTTACCACCACCTCGAACTCTTAGAGTAGAGTAGAGACTCTTGGTGGGAGAGACGAAGCGTGCGATCCACACGTGTTAAAAGAGCTGGATTCGAGAAATTTCACCTCGCTGCCTACCTCTGCTCTATGGGACTTGGGGTGTATACTAAAACGCGCTTTTGTCGAAACCACGTTTTTGAAGTCGGTGCGCATGACATCTCCAAAATGGCTCAACCGAGCATTACCAAATTTTAATCAGTTATTTTTAACATAATTTCGAAGTACTTGAACGATCGATATTTCACTTTATAATTTTTTTTACCCAAAAATGAGCGATTTTTTCAAGGAACGAAAAATGTTGTGTTTACACATCCGCCATTTTCTTGAAAATTAAAATTTTGACTTAATTCTTCGTTCAAGTACAAGAGAATATCGTTTTTTATCTAATCCCGTTGTATTTTTTGTTTTAGATGATCCAGTCATGAGTTATGATGCGCACCGAAAAACATCTTTTTTTGGACCTCTGGCAGATTAACTATAACTTGCTTGTTTATTGATATTTTTACCTTAAAAAATTACTGTAACTTCTTGCAATGTGTATCATTCGAACTGTAGAACATTTGTCATTAAGTAATAAAACCTGTTTTCAAACAAAATTCTTTAAAAAATCGTTTTTTTTTTGCCTTGCGACTGACCCTAACCCCTTAAGGCGCGCAAATTTCAAACTCGATTGAAGAATTGAAGATTATGTTTTCAAGTTTTATTTTTGTTTGCTTTTAAATTGGAGTATTTGAAAAAACACTTTTAAAAATTAATATATGATAAATTTTTACTTTGTTTAAAAATATTGGACCTATTTACCTACTTAGGAAATAAATTAATTTGAGAGGATAAAAAGTCACGAACTAGAAAACATATTAAATATGACATTTCTAAAATTAGAACAAATTCCCGAATAAGGAAATTTCCGACAGTTTATGATATTACAGAATTTGAAAATTCAAGATAATAGGAAATTCTCGAAATAAAATTGCCGACATTATGAAACATCTGACGCCGTACAATTGACTAGGCAGATATATTTTTGAATCGAAACAAGGAAAACATACTTTATTATTATTATTATTATACCATTAAGCAATTTCCCTTTCGGGGTAGGCGTGACTTGCTCGGCTGGAAAATAGTAGTGTGTAGATGGGTATATAGGTATAAGGTAGATAGGTGTAAGGTATAGATATTTTAGATTGATCTAGAATTCTCGTGTTATTTATTTAAATGACACGTTCGTTCCGTAACACTGCTCCGACCCAGGTTGCTGATCAATCTCTCTAGCGATCACCCCAAGTGAAGAGCCTCACAAAATTGTCATGTGTGATTCCCCACTTGGGCCCATTAGTATCCAAGGTCTTTGTTTCAGGCGTTATTAACTCTATCGTCACTCTGTTTACAAACTATTTGTCGCCACACTTTTCTGTCCTGGCATACTACTCTAGCTTCCTTCACGTCCATGCATTTTTTCATGCAAGCTCTTGTGTTTCTATGGCTTCTTATGTCTCTTCGGATTAATGTCTCATTCACAGATTCTAACCATTCTTTCGGCGGTCTACCTCTGGGCATTCTCCCATTTACTTTACCTTTATACACTTGTTTGTTCAGTCGTTCATCTTTCATTCTTTCAAGATGTCCAAACCATCTTAACTGATTTCTTTCCCATATGTCAACTAGTGTCTCTCCTGTACCACATTCTTGGAGGATAATCTCGTTTCGGACTTTGTCCATCAGTGTTTTCCCGCATATTGTGCGCAGAGGTTTCATGCCAATCGCGTTAATTTTACTCCTGTATGTCCTTTTCTTGACAGGTCCATGTCTCGCTACCGTATAGTACAGTCGGTACGAATATGGAATTATGTATGGCCATTTTAGCTTTTTTTGATATGTTTTTATTTCTGAGAATGGACCCTGCTCTACCGATAACCTGCTTACCCATATTTATGCGCCTATCTAACTCCCCATCTATTTTTCCGTCGCTAATGAATAGGCTACCCAGATATACGAACTTGTCAACTTGTTCTACTCTGTCATCATTTAGGACAATGTGGCACATTGTTTTCTCATTTTTTCCCTCAAACACCATGGTTTTTGTTTTATTTACGTTAATTTTAAGGCCCATGTTGTTCATGCTTGTATTAAGTTTATTCAACATTCTTTGCAAGTCCTCGATTGATTCTGCCATAACAATCTTGTCATCTGCGAAAGCTAACACAAGTACCCTCACTGTTTCGAGATCTACACAGTTGAATCATAACATTACAAAGTAATAAACATTAAATAAAATAAATTACGGTTATTTGCCTTTTATGGGGAATTTTTTTATTTAAATGCGAGTCAAGTGAAGCATATTTCTGCCAAGATTGGTAAGTACATGCATATAATTGTAATATTTTTTCCTCATTATTCATATTTTGATCGTCATTTCTCATTTCTAATTTTTCATACAAACTATAATATTGAGGCTAGATAATTTTATTGTACAATTTTATTCAAGTTTTCTCATAAAAAAGATCTCAATAACTTATAAGCCTTCGAACGCAAAATTGAAAATATTGAAATGAAAATACGTAAATATATTGTAATTGGACCCTTTTGCGTTTAAAAATATTGTATTTATTTTTGCGCGTATGATTGGAAAACTTTTTTGATTGGCAAGTTTGGTTGACTGTAGAAATGTTGAAATCGATGCAAAAAAAAATTCTTAGAATATCTGTGAAACAATGACAATATTTATAAACCAACAATTTCAATAAATACATTTTCGAACTATATCCTGTCCGTACATTCAATTTTTGAATGAATTGTAAGAGAAATAATAAGGCGGATAACGTGCATAAATAATGATATTCAACTATTTATATAACTAAACACACTTTTAATTAAGAATGTTTGGAGCGAGCTTTGTAGAGTTTGAGAGACAGAAACAAACTGAGGGTTCGATGATGAATTCATCATCGCCCTGGGCCTCGCATGGTAACAGGGCAACCAGGGCACGTACATGTACAGACTCGCAGATCTGAGTGCCCTTAAACCCCGACGCGACGGTGATATCATTTGCTTTAACTATCGACGAAAAGCGTCGAACGAAATACGTGTCATAAACAGACCGGCACAGAGTATAACAAATTAAATGAGTGCCGGATCAAAATATTCTATAACGTACTCTATAATTATAACTAGGATTATTAATAAATAATGATTAAACTAGCTGTTAATTCGATCTCGAGTGTTTGCACTTTGTTTGTATTCATAATTATATGGTGCTCATTTCACGAGCACTTTGCTTCCCGTTAGCAAATGTATTTTCTTCCTCATAGAGGAAGCATTAGCGATTTTTTTTAATAATAAACAAACCAAAGTCTTCATTTTTATCACTTTAAAAATATAAATTTACAAAAAATACAAAATTACAAAATAATACAAAAAAATTGTTTAATACAAACACAAATCAGAAAAATCAAATTTTGTATTCGAAATTAACATTTTTCGAGCTGGAAAAGGGAAGGAAAAAGTTCTGTCGCACCCTATCCCTTTCCCAACTTTATGGTTTCTTCACAAAAGTCGTCAGAATTATTCTTTTTGAAAAAATATGATCAAAAAGTCTTTTCTATTCATGCGTCAACTTTGAATTATGTGTAATACTTGTACTTCACCACTCTCCCCTCTCATAGATTCTAGCTAAGGGTAGTCTGCCTACGACGCCTACACAAGGCCCTCATGGCCTCAGTAGTCCTTGCGCCCTGTCTACAAACAGGTCTCTCTGTATATTTTTCGGTCAAATAAAGAAACGTATCTTGTATATTCAAGTTAAAATAGTGTAATTTACTAGACCGTCACATAATTTTGACGATCCTGGCCACGATCCCTTTGATCGATACGACGTTCTTCGGGAATAATAAAGAATCTGTGTAGTTAATTCATTTAAGTGAAGTTGTGTGAATTGTGGCATTATAGTTCCATATTTGTGAAAACCTACGAGGTTTTTAAAGATAGCGCAAGTGAACTACCAGGGCATATAAAGATTATCATTAAACGATTAATCTTTATCCAAAAGAGATCACGGTAATAGTACAAATTAAGTGAACGTACTAGTGACTCTTAAGAAAGGCGCGACGTCACTCTTCAAAGGAGACACCGCGGGAGGCAAAGAATTTCCTGATTTTTCGGCCAGCTGTCAGCCTACGGAGCTGCAGCATCCCTTTTGATCCTGCCAACGTCAGCCAGCCTACCATCGATTCTCAACTGCGCCAGCGTCTCTCAAACTCTTGTTGCGTAAGTTAGATGAAAATTGTAATTATTCGAAAATAGTAAGAAGCAATACGCGGCTTCTTCCTTCAACAAACGCTTACATTTAGATTATAAAATCAATAAAATATTTTTTTTAATAATTTGCGTCGTGATCCGAACGAACAAGTTTATAATTTTACGATAGGAACACTACCTCACACTGGCGTTCTCAGCCTATAGAAAAAACTTAGTAGAATACTCGACGGAAGAATCAGAAACAAGTGAAGCATTTTTAGGAAATCTTAATCCCGATTGTAATCCTTTCCTCACGACTCGGGAAATGTCTAGCGAGAATTTAGGGTCCGGTTCGCAGGAAGTACCCACAATGATGGATGACCCCATGAAATTCATCATCGATAAATTGATTAGTATGGAAAGTTCCCAAAAGCAAATTCAAGATGCATTACGAATTTTAAATAGTGAAAATGCTCAGCGCGCACGAGAAATCGAATATATCGCTAAACAGAGGAATTTGTTGTTAACGGAAGATGAGAGCTCTGGTCACAACACTAGATAAAAAAATACCTCATGCGAAAATGGGGATTCATCAAAACTCGAAACTTCGTCTCTTCCTCCGAAAGCAAGTAATTCACCAAAAGATCCCCCTTGCGAAAATCTCGATGCCAAAAAATTAGAAAATTCATCTCTTCCCCCACTTGAAATAATCGAACGGAACAGGGTGAAAATCACAGGCAAAACGCACCAGCAGTAACCCAACATCCTCAGGAAAGCGTGCGAATAAATCGTGTTCAACGTCGAGAGTCTAGTAGCAGCTCTCCATCCCCGACTCGGCAAAGAAATTTCACGAATTCTCAAGCGTCTCGTTCACAGGAAGCATCCATTCCCGCGACAACGTCCATTCCCGCGAAGGATATCATCAGAACCGTCGAAGAATTGAGAGGACGTGATGATGTCGGTGTCGAGGACTTTATTAAGTCAGTTAAACGTGCGAAATTGAGATGTTCGCAACCGGATTTACTTTTGGATTTCATCATAGCCGAAAAAATTAAAGATCAAGCAAAACGCGCTATCCGCTTCAGCTCAATAGATGATTACGATCAGTTGTTCTCCGCTTTGAG
The DNA here is from genome assembly GCA_932195095.1 of Andricus curvator. NCBI lineage: Eukaryota > Metazoa > Arthropoda > Insecta > Hymenoptera > Cynipidae > Andricus > Andricus curvator. The sequence continues at coordinate 15,118 of CAKNYM010049204.1, read as the reverse complement.
ACAAAATGTAGGTATAATCAGTTCAGTTGAGTTGAGTCGGTCAAAACTTGAATCCGTCAAGCAAACAGGCATGGAAACCGTTCAAAATTATAATATGCGGTTCCGACAACATTATAATGAACTCAATTACGTGGTCCAAAACGACCAATCGAACCCAACCTCGCGACGTGTAGCAATTCAAATAGAGGAGAAATCGGCAATAAAAAAATACATAATGAACTTGAAGGATGAAATCGGCGAACAAGTTCGTCCTCTGCGACCGAATACTTTGAACGAAGCACAGCAGGAAGCCTTAGAATCCGAGGTTTGGTATAGGGAAAAGCATCACAGTAGACACTCAAATGTTAGACCACCCGGTAACAAACCCCTCACAAAAACGACGTTTGCTCAACCTAGGTCAGCATTCCAACATGCCCTGTCCGCTTCAAAGTACCCAAGCATTGACAACCCTCCAAATCACTCTCTGCCTTTACAACAGAGACTTCAAATGTTTTGTAAAATCTGTAAAAGATCGGGACACAACGAATCCCAATGCTATAGCAAAGACCGAAATTTTCCGATAGGACACTCAACGTCCCGCCCACCGAATCGTGTTCACAATTTACAGGTGGAGGGAGAACTCACAGAAAACGTTCTGGACTATCAAGAGGACCAACTGTCAACAGAGATAGAGTCTCCGCAATATCAGGAAGACTATTCTCAATTAGAGCAAACTTAAATGGTACAAACAGAACGGGAAGACTTTTAATGGACAGTGGATCCTCACTCAACCTAATCAAGGATGAGCTTGTTCATTCTAATCATCCACGTGAAAAATCCAGCAAAGTGTTCTTTATGGGAAATGACCAACACCAAGCAAATGAAATAACAAAATTAAAATTTCAGGGAAAAGAGCATGTGTTCGTCATTGTACCAAATGATTTTCCACTACCCGATGATGGAATCATCGGGGTTCCATTCATGTATAGTTATAAATTTAGCCTTTCAAACACTCATCTACAATTGGACAATTTTAAACATGAATGGCACGATGACGGGATATTTGTACCAAAAAGCTCGATTAAAATAATTACCATGCAAGTAGAAAAGAAACAAGGGCATATGCTTATTACAGATCATCCACATATTCCAGACTCAATCTACAGAATTCAGAACCATGAATTACGAATTCCGATTTCTAATCAAACAGAACAAATGATAACGCTTTCAACCACAGAAATTCAACCCAAGTACATATATGTTCAACCCGAACACGAAGAGAGGGTACATTATATTACGACAAAGGAATTAGCCAAGACATTAGAACTTCTTAGAGCAAATACAAGACTCTCGCATATTGAAGAAAAACACCGAGAAGGAATAAACAAAATTGTCCAAAGTTATCACGATATTTTTACCTTAGAAGGAGATCCTCTCCCATGCACAATTTTAGCAAAACACGAAATTATCTTAAAAGACCAGAGACCCATTAACATTCCTTCATATCGCCAACCAGAGTGCCATAAAGCTGAAATTAATCGTCAAGTGAAAGAGATGCTGAACAAGCGAGTAATCTCTATGTCCAAATCACCTTTCAACTCACCATTGTGGGTCGTTCCGAAGAAAGCCGATGCTTCTGGAAAGAAAAAATGGCGCATTGTCATTGATTTCAGGAAGCTAAACGAAAGAACTGACCTAGACGCATACCCGCTACCTATAATTGATGATATACTCGATCACTTAGGAAAGGCGAAGTTCTTTTCAGCATTTGATTTAAGCTCCGGATTCCATCAGATACCTATGGATCCAGGATCAAAAAAATATACAGGCTTCAGTACACAGCAAGGTCATTTCGAATTCGAGAGATTGCCATTCGGTCTTAAGAATTCGCTGGCAACCTTCCAGAGGATGATGGACACAGCTCTTAGAGGTTTGGTAGGAAACATTTGCTTTGTTTACCTTGATGACATCGTCGTTTTCGGATCAAGCCTCAAGGAACACAATGAGAACCTCGTCATACTCTTCGAAAGGCTGCGACAAACGGAATTGAAGTTGCAGCCTGATAAATGTGAGTATCTCAGACCAGAGTTGGAATATCTGGGTCACGTGATCACAGCAGAAGGGGTAAAACCGAATCCCAATAAGATTCAAGCGGTAAGGGACTTCAAAACACCTATAAATCCAAAACAGGTGAAATCGTTTCTGGGACTCGCCGGGAATAGCGGAATAGCTTAAAGGCTATTCCGAAAAGTTCTTAATAAATTTTCGATAATATCGAAAATTTATTAAGAACTTTTCCACAAGGGCTAAGCCACTCATTGACCTTACAAAAGAAAATCACAATTTTCAATGGACATCAGCTTGCGAGAGAGCCTTCGGAGATCTAAAGAACTGCTTATGCTCATCGCCAGTGTTGATATATCCTGATTACAAAAAGCAATTTGTTTTCACAACAGATGCTTCAAATGTAGGTCTCGGGGCCATCCTTTCTCAAGAAGGTCATCCCTGCTGTTACATTTCTAGGACACTCAATAAACCTGAAATTAATTACGACACAACACAAAAGGAACTGCTTGCTATAGTCTGGGCAGTCAAACGATTAAGGCAATACCTGTTAGGAAGAAAGTTCATAATCCAAACAGATCATCAGGCCCTGAAATGGCTCTTCAATATTAAAGATCCAGCGTCTAAACTACTCAGATGGAGACTTCGCCTTGAGGGTTACCAATATGTAGTCGAATATATAAAAGGGAAAGAAAATACAGCCGCCGATGCATTGTCGCGTATGTAACCAACACGTGAAGGAGACGGTGAAGAAGGAAATGCAATAGAAGTTCTGGACATGAGCACCGAATACGAACCTTCTGAAACGGACAGCGAAAATGCTGAAGTGGAACCCATGCAGCTTAGATAAGCTGAACCCAAGGACGAAAAAGAAGTAGTTGAAGAATATAGGGCATGGAAAAGAAATCGATTCCCTAATAAAGTTAAGACAAAACCTGTCGCTAACGGAAAAAACTGGATAAAAGTGAGCAAACAGAATCTGTTTTCCCTTTTACGAATCCAACTCCCTGATTATCAAGAAGAAGACTGGGTTAAACTGCTTTATAAGAAAATCAAGGATTTCACAAACCGCAAGAACTGGAAAATCTTCAAATTTCACATGGAAGACCCTCCAATAATAAACACTGAAAAAGTGCGGTTGCACGATATGCTCAGCTTTCTTCTTCATAAAAAATTCTCTCTTGGGATAATATGGAGAATGAAGTCATCGACTTTATTAAGAAATGTGACATCTGTCAAAGAGAGAAATTGACACGTATTAGGCAAAAAATCGAAGCAGCGATTCCCGATGTACCAGTGGCACCTAACGATAAAATTGCAATGGACATTTTTGTACCACTGCCTATAACACAATCTGGACACGAGTATATACTCTCTATCCAAGATGTATTAACAAAGTATCTCGTTCTAATACCGCTCAAAGAAACTAGCAGTGAGTCAATCATAACATAACTGATGGATCACTACATATACATATTTTCTTCTCCGAAACAGATTCTGACTGATCAAGGAGCAAACTTCGTATCAGAATTGGTCAAAAAATTTGAAAATCTATTTAGGATTAGACACATAAAAACTACAACCTTTCACCCGCAGGCGAATGGAGCATTAGAGAGAACCCATGCAACGGTGAAGGATTTGTTAAAAACCTTTATTGCCGATAATCAAACTGAATGGGACTTGAACCTCAACCTTACTTGTTTGGCTTATAATGCAGCAGTTCATGAAAGCACTGGGTTAACACCTTTCGAGATGACCTTCGGAAGAATAGCAAACTTGCCTTCGATTCTCGCCACCACCAGTTCTTTAAACCATCAAGAACTCTTGGATATGTGGAAGAAGCGGCATGAAGCCTATCTAGCAAAAGGATCAATCCAGAGGACACAGGAGAGATTAAAGAAAATACAGGATTCGAATATTGTCATTTTAAATCCTATTTTCGGTGCCGGAGATCTTGTACTTGTCCATAACGAAACTAAAAGAAACAAGTTAGACTCAGAATGGTTGGGTCCAGCAACAGTAGTACGGCGTTCCAGCCAAACTAATTACGAAATTCTTTTTTAAAATAAATACCTCATAATTTATGCAAATCGTCTGAAACCATACTATCAATAAACTCATGTTTTCAGAATGCGGACTGCCTGGGTTATCCTTTCACTCATCTCCTCCATTTCCTGCCTCGTAGTGACTCCACTCCATAATGTCACTATTTTTGCGGACGATTTAGGCGACGCTAGGTTATATCACGAAAATTGGCACTTATATGAATCGGTCGAGGTAGACAATGTTAATACTAGGTTTAATAACCTGATGGGACACTATGAATCAACAATTAACATGTGTTTAAATTGCACTGAACAATTTGAGTTGAGTCTCATCAGCGGTAGGATGAAGCGACTAGGTATTCAGCGTAGCCTTTTATATAAGCTGTTAGGTGGAACATATAATAGAAAAAGCGGATTGATTAATGCAATAGGTAGTATATCTAAGACACTGTTCGTTACTTTGACAGAATCTGATTTGACGTATGTTGATTATGAATTAGACAAACTTTACTTAGAAAACAAACAGCTAGCTTCCAGTCTCCAAAACCAAACGCAGGTAATAAGAATGATTTTAAAGACTGGCTCTTATGATGGTGAATCACTTTTTGTACATAACCAAAAAAACTCCGAGCGGTTAAATCAAATGAGCACTCGAATAAATGATAACACAAAAAATTTGTTTATTTCAAATCAGATAATAGTCGAATGACTTTGCTTATAGATGAGTTAAACGAAGATATCACACTGTTAATAAATTCGATTAACGACGGTAAAAATGGCATAGTACATCCGCAAATTTTAACACCAACATTGCTCATTGAATCCCTTAAAAATTTTGAGGATAAATTTAACGTAAAGTATGCTTTGCCACTCAAAGAAGTAAATTATCAACATATTATCGACATATCTGAAATAAGCATTGGTTTGAATAACAGGAAATTATTGTACTCAGTTAACATATCACTATTTGAAATTGACGAATATAAAATCCAACATTTAATCCCGATACCGAAGCAACATGGCAATCAATTCCTTATACCCGTCCCGAAGGAACAGTTCATTTTTTTGAATAATCCAAAAACCATGTACGTCCCTACTAGTGAAAAAAAAATATTTAAGTGCAAGCTACTCGAAAAAATCAAAATCTGTCAACGTTCTCATCCAACTTACTTGTTAGCCGATACACACAGTTGAGAAAACCAAATTATCCGTAATAGCATTAAAACACTAGATTTATCAACATTTTAAATATCCGTTCTTAAAATCGATTACCTAGTTTTTATTAGCTTAGCAGAAAGTCAAGGATATATTATAGTTCCTGAAAAATCTATCGACTTGACAACTAACTGCGAAGGAATAATTAAAGATATTAAAATTAACGAGGCATCACTTCTATCGTCAGAGAGCAATTGTATTTTAACCACCGAAGGTGCCATAGTTAAGTTGAAAAAAGTAAAGAACTGAACAAACACATCTATTATACAAAAAATATTTCTGTTCCTTATACCAGTAACGATCTAGATTTACTCAACGATAAACTACTACCAATCCAAAAACAGATGGATAATGAGCAATTACTGCAAGCAGGTAGAACATTAGATGATATCGATGATGTTTTAAATAGAGTCAGAAATGAACGGCGAACACGAACATGGACTGAAACCACCACAGAAATTCTTACGTACTTAGGTTATGTTTCGTTAGTATTAATAACCTTATTCTCCATGTATAAATGCGGATTCTGCGATCTGGTACAAAAATGTCTACCGAAAGTCTATCTCAACCTATTTTGTACAACGAACAACATAAATAATAACGCAGCCCCAACGCCAACTATTGTTACCTACGTTCCGCAGGCTCCTCCTGCACATGAAATTGAAAATAGTGAGCCGTTAGTAGCACCTAAGGTCGTTAAATTGCGTTTTTCAGGAGCAAAACGAGTCTAACGAAGGGGGTGGAATACTTGTACTTCACCACTCTCCCCTCTCATAGATTCTAGCTAAGGGTAGTCTGCCTACGACGCTTACACAAGGCCCTCGGGGCCTCAGTAGTCCTTGCGCCCTGTCTACGAACAGGTCACTCTGTATATCTTTCGGTCAAATAAACAAACGCATCTTATATTCAAGTTAAAAGAGTGTAATTTACTAGACCGTCACATATGTCCATTAAAAAAGTTTTTCTGTCAATCGATTCATCTCAAATCAACCTATTCTTATATTCTCGCATCAAATTTAAATTATGAGAATTAAAAAAATTTTACTATAAAAATCGATTTTAAGTATAATATAAATGACGATAACTTCCTTACTCTTTAATAAAATATATTAATATTATAGGTCAATCGATTCGTCTCGAATCAAGGAATCTTTTACATTCATGCATCAACTTTGAATTATGTTGATGAAAAAATTTTTACTTTAAAAACCGATTTTTAAAATATTATTGCCAACGGCCATACCACGCTGAAAAAACCAGTTCTCGTCAGATCACTGAAGTTAAGCAGCGTTGGGCGCGGTTAGTACTTGGATGGGTGACCATTCGAGAATACTGCGTGCTGTTGGCCCACACTTGTAGTTATTTACTACAAGAAACTATCCACCTAGAAACACTACCCGAATCGGGTAGTGTCACGCCTACCCTGAAAGGGAAATGGCTTAATGGTATACATACATACATACATACATTGAGTGCTAAAAAAAATGCAATAAATATTTTTAGAAACCCTTCCGTCAGTTTCAAGATATTAGTGGTGAAAATAAGCCCTCCAAATTTCATCAATTTATCTGCAACCGTTTTCAATTTATCGTGTTCACAAAAAAGTGTGACATCCACACAAACATCCGGACAATTGCTTAGAACATTGTATTGAACATTTTTAAACTCACGAAGGTTTAATTAATGAATTTAAACATTTTGGAAAATGTTACCATTACAAAGCTTCCTCTATCTATACAAGTGGAAGTCGGAATGAGGTAAATCTAAAGAAACACTTCTAGATAGAAATAATGAATTTTCAGCGCCGAAGAGGTTTCGAGCCCAAAATAGGTATATAGCTGAAATTTTTCTTCCACGCTGAAATTGAAAAGTTTGTAAAACATTTGTTCATGACTAACGTACGACTAACCGACGAATGTAATCAAAAAGGGTCACCACTAGCACTTGAAAGGTAGGACTAAAGTTTTGTGAAAATTACATTTGGATATACATATATAATTTGAAAAAAAAGTTAAACAACCACCGCACGGTCCCACTAAGAGCAACTGCCATCCGACAAAATGTCAATAGCCCCCAGTAGCACCGCGGTAAATCACACCTATGGCCACGTCTCACAACCGTGAGATGGGTGGTCATAGGCAACGACAAAATCACAACGACAGGCCGGCGAAACCCTCGTGTGCCTTGAGGACACGAAGCGACCCAAGGATGACAGCTTTCTGCATCCATCTCGCAAGTGCCTTGGCATATTTTTGGCACACGGGAATGGCTTTAAGGTTACGAACCAGTGATAGCTTCGCATCTCCGAGAGCACCTATCACAAGGACAATTACTTGTACCGAATATTTTGGGTAAAGTCGTTGCAGCTCTCTTTTAAGGTCTTGATACCTCTCCTACTTTTCTTTCTCCTTGGCAGTGATGCTGTATTCGGACGGAGCCGAGAATTCGATTACGAATATAGTTCGTTTCTCGAAGTCTTGGAGAACAATGTCAGGCCTCGAGTGCGCAACGGAGACTGCTGCCCGAAAATCGTAGTTCCAGAAAATTTGGCACTTCTCGTTCCGGACAATCGACTCTGTCTCTTTTGGAGCGTTCGGCAGGGCAGGGTCGCGGCCAACACCGTAAGAGCGACAAAGATGGTAATAAAGCACTCTTAGGGCCGCATTATGTCTATAGATATACGTCGTTCCCGCGTGGGTCGGACACCCTGATAGTATGTGTTCTACGTACTCAGCGTGTGCATGACACGCTCTGCACCTATCACTGGGAACTTCTTGACATAAAATGCGCTCACGGTATGCTAAGGTGGAAATGACACCGTCCTGGCATGCGAAAATAAAACCCTCTGTGCCTGAATTAAGCCCTGATGATTTGAGGAAAGCAAAAGTTTGCTCCTTCGACAAGGACTGTTTTTCTACATTTCTGTGAAAGTTTCCGTGCATTTTCTTGTCGAGCAGCTCTTGGTGAACATTTGCAACCTCTGCTTTCTTCACTTTGGTTTTTAGAAGTGAAGCATCTAGATGAAGTAATGCACTTTCCTCACTTCTGATGTTAAAATTCAGGCCAAGGGTCTCGGCCGCTTGCTCCGCGGCTTTGTAAAGGAACGCTTCTTCGCCAATCATTTCGTGGTTCCTGACCATCTTTAGGAGAGGATCTCTGCCATTCGCAACGATGTAAGCTGTACTTAGAACAATCCGGTTATGAAGACACTGGAGATTCAGAAGTCCGCGTCCACCTTGACGGCGTGAAATATATAATCGCGGAACTGGCGAATTGATATGCAAGCTTTTATGCATATGCATGACCTTACGTGTAATGACATCAAGGGCCTTAAGCTCGTTCTTCGGCCATTGAACTACCCCAAACGAGTAGAGTAGAACCGGGACGGCAAGCATGTTAGTCGCAGATACTTTGTTCAACGCCGACAGATTGGAAGACCAAATCTGTCGAAGAAGATGCTTGTATCTGCTTCGGAGAGACTCCTTCACTGATGTTACGTCCTGAATGCGATTTTGAGGCACGCCCAGGTATGTATAGGTCTCTCCAGTATTAAGATGTCTGATAACACTTATATCCACAAGCTCAGGGTCCTTGGGAACGCCAGTAATCTTTCCTTTCTTCAGATAAATTTTGGCACACTTGTCCAAGCCAAAGTCCATCCCAATCTCTCCTGTGTAGTTCTTGACAATATTTATAGCAGTTTGAAGTTTGCTTCTACCAGAGGCATAGATCTTCAGGTCATCCATATAAAATACATGAGTGACCTTATGCTCGCGCTGATTAGTGTTGCCACAGAGGTATCCAGGAGAATTTCGTAGTGCGGGAGATAGAGGCAAAAGTGTGATGCAAAATAGCAAAGGGCTCATGGTATCACCTTGAAAGACGCCTCTCTGGAAGGTGACGTTGTTCGTTGTCACACGATAATTTCTAGATGAGATAGTAAATCTAGTTTTCCAAAGAGGCATCAATCTCTCTATGCATCTCACTATGTGTGGATGTACCTTCAAGCTTTCCAACAGACAGATGATAAAGCTTTCCGGTAGTCAATCCAGGCCATTGACAGGACGCGCTGATGGCCTGCAGCGTCTTTACAGACACACCTGTCAATCAGCAGATTCTCTCGACAGCCTGCTACACCTTTTTTCGAGCCACGTTGTTCGTACATCTCTCGCCATACAGGCTCTATTCGTCGAACAATCCTGTTGTTGAGGACAGCTATAAAGATCTTATACAGCGTGTTCAAACAAGTTATTGGCCTGTAATTCTCTGGGTTGGACAAGTTGCCTTTTTTTGGAAGGAGTATAGTGCGTTCTAACACCAGCCACTGCGGAATGGGCGTCTCCGACTTTAAATATGAGGTTAATATGCGGGCCAAATGTTGGTGTGTAAAAGTAAACTTCTTCCACCAAAAGTTCTTGATACAATCTGGTCCAGCAGCGGAAAAGTTCTTCGTGCCTCTAAGTGCTTTTTTCACCTCTTCGGCAGTGATTGATGGACATTCCTCCTCAGATTTTATGAGGTTGTCGCAAAACTCCTTGAAGCGGATGATATTTTCAGTATCTTCTTTCAACTCTAGTGTTTTCGGGATTTTGTACACCTCTCTCCAAAAAGTCTCTACCTCCTTGGGCTTGGGTGGATTTTTTACCGAAACAGGTAGATCGCTGAAGAGGCGCGATGGGTCAGCGAGAAACTGTTGATTTTCCCTGATCCATCTCTCCCTCTTCTGTATTCTCCTCCTTGCGTCAGATAACAGCCGTATTTTGTCAACAATATGCTGCTTGATTGTCAGTAGCTTTGACTTGTTTAGTGTGTGATTCAAGATCCTTAGTTTTTGGGCGAACTTTCGAACCTTTTCCGTAAACGGTCTACCAGATGTTATGTAGTCAATCACACATTGAACACGGGACGCATTCTGTCTTGCCCATCCAATCTTCTTGTTCAGTTGATGCAAGCGTATTTTGGTCTTTTGATCCATCGTTGGTTTCAGCCTTCGATTTGAATCAGCTAAAGTTCTCGCAGCACCATAAACTGAGCAATTGATGGTCCAGAGGTCGGACTCTTGCGAGATATCTCCACGAAGGAAGGCATCCATTTCAGCCAGATCTTGGGGCTTAGGAGAAACTTGCATGTTAATGTTCCTTCTAGTAATGAAATTGCGATCATCTCTCAGAAGGTGCCTGCTTTCTGCGGTTGGTCTCAATGTCGCTTCCTCATCTTCGTCTGCAGCTTCATAAAGCAGCGTTTGGGGAAGCGCTCCGCGTACATATCCATTTTTCCGGAGGTAGTCGGCTTGATTTCGCAAAGACTGATGCGAAACGTGCTGAAGCTCTGGGTGTTTCTGGCACCACAGAGTGTGCATACGCACCATAAAGCCTCCGCGAACAGGGATAATGCTGGCATCGTAGCAGTCTAGCACGTCATCCCTGAGTCGATCCGTCCACTCAATGTGGGCGTTTCGCCGGTTCGTCGTCGTGTTTCCATCTAAATTATTTTCAGCACCCCGAACTCTAGGCTCATCGGCATTGTTTGCCGACCCATTGTCGGGTGCTCTGCGCGTTCGATTGTCTTGAACCGCATCTACAACATTTTGGTGTTTTGGTGGTTTCATTGTTGTTCCCACGAGCAGCTAGGGAAAGGGTTAGTCCGTCCTTGTAGAGCCCCGCGTGCAAGGATAAGGCTGCATACTCTGAGAGGTCGCCCGGTATCCCGGAGTCACCGTTTGAGACACCTAACCCAGGTGCCATTCAGCTTTCGGCACGGTTGTTACGCCTCCGCTTAGGAGTTATTCCTTCGGGACCATCCCTGGACAATTGTCCGCGACTGCTTATTAATTATTGTAACCATATTCAGCAGAAACCCTTGGTACAGGAACCCTCTATCCGCAACCCGAGGACGCGTTCGGTGGCTTTGTCATAGGCCCTTCGATTCTATTCCAAAGGAATCGAAACCGAAACCGAAATATATATATATATATATATATTTCTGAAGTACACAATTATCTAAAAAAGTGACTACAGTTAGTTTTTTTGGGAAATGCAACTACGACAAAGTTACATTGTCAATCGGTAATTATAACGAGAAATAGTTACTTTTTGCGTGATGTAACGGTAACTATAAGTAGTTCCTTTCAAAAACTAACTCACCCCTCACTGGTTTCATGTTACATTATAATACGTTATGTATGCAAATTTCCCCGCTGTACTGTTTCTGTCTAGTGCGCCTTGAGTCGACACTGGCGCGCCACGGGCTGACTATCCAGTGGCTAGACTAGGATGTAACGCTCGGATCGACTAGTTTCTAGACAGCTCGGCGGTTTTGATAAAAAATAATTCCTAATTAAATAATATGATTATTTTTATGCCATAACAGTCCAATATATAGATTTTGCAGTTAATTAAAAATATAAAAAAAGTTTTTGTACTCAAAAAAATGAAGAAATGAGTTTCCGCAAATCTCTTGCACATACGGCGGGTGTCGAACTTCTGATATAACTTCCTATTATATTGTTGTAACTTTGTCCCGTCGCCTTAACACCTCGGCGAATAAATCATTGAAAAAAATAAAGTTTGTATGATTTTACTTGCGATTAGGCCACGAAATAATGATTGTTTATTATTTCAAATAATGAATACGTTAGTCTTAATTATCATTTACGCAATAAATAAATAAATAATTACCGTAAATTAAATCAATCTTTTATAATAATATTTGATTCTCCGGAATATCATCAATATTAGACATATTATAATTATTATAAATTCAATATAAATTTATTATAACTGTACTGTATAATTCAATTGAAAGAAAATGTTTTTAAACATTCTTTGAAAAAATCGTTCTTCAGAATACAGTTCTTGTATTAAGATTTCGATCACCTCCAACAATTATTGTTTACTATCTGAAATATGTAATAGTATACAATTAATTATTGCTTGCGCATTTGTGCAATTGTGTATTGTAATTTCCTAAATATTTTATTCAAAAATTATTATTTTCTGAATTTACAATTTATGGCCAACAGCCATACCACGCTGAAAAAAACCAGTTCTCGTCAGATCACTGAAGTTAAGCAGCGTTGGGCGCGGTTAGCACTTGGATGGGTGACCATTCGAGAAAACTGAGTGCTGTTGGCACATCGTGGGTGTGGTGAGCCCACACTTGTAGTTATTTACTACAAGTTATCAACCTAGAAACACTACCCGAATCGGGTAGTGTCACGCCTACCCCGAAAGGGAAATGGCTTAATGGTATACATATATATACCTCTGTAATTTTTGTTTAAGTACAAACCGTGATTCTATCTAGAAACTAGCTAAAATCTGAACAATCTGCATATATTCAAATTCGAAACGAACTCCTAGATAAGGCCAAGACTGGGACTATCTAGTATTGCTAGTATTGCGTGAATAGACAGGCTTGAAAAAAACTGTACTGGCTTAAGCATGATTCAATACTGCCACGAAATTTTTCCACACGGGTTCTCTTTATCACATTTTCGATTTCCTTACAGAAATTGATCAGATGAATGAAAATAGCAATGACAGCAGCGAGACCTACTTCTCGGAAGCAGAGAAAGATAATGCGATTTTTGAAAAAGGCACAAAGGAGACGGCGGTGCCAATGTCAAACACGGAATGCAACCGGTGCATTGAGAGGGCAGCCTTAGAATAGACATTACAAGAAATGGTAAAAGAACGTTTCGAGAAAAGTATGGAAAGCCTGAAAAGTGACTTGTAAGTATCAACTCATTTCTGCTACATATTTGGCGACAAATTGTTCTGCATATTTTTGTCCCCATTGCAAAGTAAAATTGTTCCACAGATACTCTCGAATTCAACACATCTTGGACGTAAACCTGAGGAGCATGTGCGAGGCGTTGGCTACGAGAATCGCCGAACGCATGGAACATAAGAGTGAACCGTAGCCGGATGAAGGACGCCATTAAAAACAACAGTTGCAAACGACAATCTTAGGTTAACACGGTGCAAAATGCAATAGTCCGCCAGAGTTTCCCATCGGCGCTGTATTGGCCCAGTACTGGTCACCAGTACAGGTAACCGACAATTCGCCAAGTACTGGCGGACGGTTGGCTCCATGATCAGGGCAGTATTATGCCCTTTATGAACAACTTATGTTATTTATATTTCCGTCAATAGTTCATTTATTTTACATCTATATGATGTCGTATAATAATAAAAAAATTAATGAGATGAAGGAGTTAAAAAATTGTTGTTTAAACTTTTTTAAGCTGTGGCTTATGAAAATGGTTTGTTCATTGACTTGCAATTATGTAGATGTAGACTTATAGAGTAATGGTTACGACTACCGACTGCTATGGCCAACAGATGTAGGTTCGAAAACCGGTAGCGTTAGGTATTTTATTTGTAATATAATGTTTAAAAAAGTAATATATGCATTCAATCCAAGCGGGACCATTAACATTTATAGACAAAATACTTGCAGTCGATTATTTATTTCTTCAATACCTTTTATGTGATATCTGTAGAGTATAGCAAGAGTGGATGCCGAAATTAAACAAAAGGTTTGAAATTTACACTTTTGTAATTATAAATAATATTTGGACGACATGCAGTCGTATGATGATGAATGGATGGCCCTACAAAGAATTGATTTTTTTTTTATTATTTTGAAAATTAACTCCCGCATTTTCGTACGCCAGCGGTTTGCCAGTACAGAAACAATACTGGTGTGCAGTACAGCACCAGTAGCGCGGAGCATTACCCTAGCGGAAGAAACGGAAAGGCTCGGAAAGAAGTTTCCGTTCCGACTCTTTCCGAATTGTATGGGACCTTTGCTTCCGATTTCTTTCCGAACGCCTCTCTTTCCGAAGGTTTCCGACGTATTTCCGAACTTTCTCCGAAGTGTCCCACTGCATCTACTTCTTTCTGAACCTTTCCGATTTCTTTCCGAATAAATGTCGCAGTTTCCCAATAGCTTATTCCAAATTTTCACCTGTGTCCCACTAGTTTATGTTCGTTCCGAACATTCCGATTTCTTTCCGAATAAATGTGCAATGTAAAAAATAAATGAAATGCTGTCATTATTATATATGTATTATATATATATATATATATATTTATTTATTTATTGTTAAATAAATAAATATAATAAATAATAACATAATTTTCTAATAAATTTATGATTTTTTTTTTAAATTAAATGAATTGAATATTAATTTAAATAAATGTATGAATATGATGAAATATAAAAAGAAATATAACTAAAATAAATATAAAAATAATAAATATATTATTATTCATGTTCTTATTATATATATATATATTTATTTAAAAGTTTGTCATTAGGACAACCGCAGGATTTCGCCGGGAGCGGGTGCTAATCTGAAAAATTAGACCCGCTCCCAGCGAAATCGCGGTAAAATTTCAGCTGTAACCACGTCTCACGACCGTGAGATAGATGGTTACAGTCTGCGACGAACTCAATAAGATGGTCCGGCAAAAGTCTCGTGCACCCTGAGGACACGGAGCGACCCAAGGACGACCGCCTTCTGCATTTTCCCCGCAAGTGTCTCAGCATTTTGTTGACACGCAGGGATGCCTTTCAGGTTATTAACCAGTGAAACCTTGGCACCTCCAAGAGCGCCGATGATCAAGACGATTAGCTTAACAGAATATTCCGGGTATAACCGTCGCAACTCCCTTATAAGGTCTTTATACCTTATAGTCAAGGAGAACTATGTCAAGCCTCGAGTGCGCAAAAGAAACAATTGTCGAGAATATGAAGTTTCAGTATATGCGGCACTTCTCATTTTCGACAATTGACTCTATTTCTCT
>CAKNYM010049203.1:127497-139323 GCA_932195095.1 Andricus curvator | reverse complement strand
TTTTTTTTTTTTGGTTTAAAATTAATTTTTTAACTGAAAATGTAACTTTTCTATTTTCTTAAGATTGATCTTTTTCAGTTGAAAATTCTCTTTTTTTGTAAAAAAAAAATAATTTTCTTGGTTTAAAATTTCATTTTTGTTGGGTAAAAATGCATCAGTTTCGTGGAAAAATAATGTTTTGCTGAAGTCATATTTTTTGTTTGTAATTCAATATTTGTAGAGAAAATTCGTCTTTTGGCTTGAAGGTTCAACAATTTAGGTACAATTTTCTTTCTTTAGTGAAAAATCTTTATTTTTTGAAATTTTTTCAGAACCAAAAAAACAAATTTTCAACAAAATAGTTTAATTTTCACCTAAAACAAATAAATTTTCAATTTAAAATAGAATAGTTAAATTTTCAGTAAAAAAATTAATTTTCAACCAAATGAAATAAATTTTCAACGAAAAATAAAATAGTTAAATTTTAAATGAAATTATTAATTTTCAGCCAAATAAAATAAATTTTTAACCAAGAAGATTAAATTTCTATAAAAAAGGATACATTTTCTTTAAAAAACCGAATAGTTAAATTTTCATTGAAAAAAGATAATTTTGAAATAAAATGATGAATCTTCTACAAAAAAAGGAATTTTCTACCAAGAAGATCAGTTTTATCTAAAAAGATGAATTTTCAACCAAACTTGGAATTGTTAAATTTTCTGTTAAAGCAATTAATTTAAAAAAAATAATACTTCTCAACTAAATAGTTAAATTTTGAACAGAAACAAGTTTTTTCAACTAAAATGATAAACCGTCAAACAAAAAAACGGTTTTTTAACAAAGTAATTAAATTTTCAACCACAGAAATTAATTTTTAACCAAAAGTTTGAAATTTCAACTACTCAGATTATTTTTCTACCAAAAAAGACGAATTTTGCAAATTGAAAAGAATAGTTAAACTTTCAGTAAAGAAAATAATTTTCAATCAATTAAAATAAATTTTCAAGGAAATAGTTCAATTTTTAGATAAAAAGATAATTTTCAATAAAGGAAACTAATTTTCTATAAAAGAAAATAATTTTCAATCAAGAAGATCAATTTTCAGCCAAACATGGAATAGTTAAATTTTCAGTTAAAACAATTAATTTAATAACAAAAATAATTTTCAAATAAATATTTAAATTTTGAGCAAAACAAAGGCTTTTCAACTGAAATGATGAATCATAAACCGAAAAAAAAAATTTGCAACAAATCAGTTAAATTTTCAACTAAATAAATGAATTTTTAGCCAAAAAATTAAGTTTCAACTATTAAGATTAATTTCCTACAAAAAAAAACAATTTTCAGCTGAAACACATAAATTTTCAACTTAAAATAGAATAGTTAAATTTTCAATAGAAAAATAAATTTTTAAGCAAATAAAATAAATTTTCAACTTAAAATAGATGAGTTACATTTTCAGTAAAAAAAATAATTTTCAACCAAATAAAAGATCATTTTTAATCAAGATTAAATTTCTGTCAAAAAAGATTTTTTTTTTAAATCGAATAGTGAAATTTTCATTTGAAAAAGATAATTTTTAACTAAAATGATGAATCTTTAATCAAGTATTTGGATTTTGATCAAAATTTGCCAAAAAAACTTTTGTTTAAATAATAATTTCCAACTAAATAGTTAAATTTTCAACAAAAAAAGGTTTTTAAACAAAATGATGAAATAAATTTTTAACCGAAAAGTTGAAGTTTTAACTGATGAGATTACTTTCCTGCCGAAAAAGATTAATTTTCAACAAAATAGTTGAATTTTCAATATAAAAAATTAATTTTCAACCAAATAAAATTAATTTTTAACCAAGATTAAATTTCTGTCAAAATAGATAATTTTTTTTACCGAATAGTTAAAATTTTATTTTAAAAAGAGAATTTTT
This sequence comes from Andricus curvator, assembly GCA_932195095.1. Lineage (NCBI taxonomy): Eukaryota > Metazoa > Arthropoda > Insecta > Hymenoptera > Cynipidae > Andricus > Andricus curvator. The sequence goes on along the minus strand of CAKNYM010049203.1, from coordinate 137,417 downwards.
AACTAAAATGAGGAATCTTTAACTGAAAAAATGAATTTCAAACCAAAAATAGAATAGTTAAATTTTCAGTAAAGCAATGCATTTTTAATTAAACAGATGAATTTTCAACCAAGAATATTACATTTTTATAAAAAAGATCAATTTTTGATAGAACATGGAATTGTTAAATTTTCAGTGAAAAAAATTAATTTTCAATAAAAAAACTAAGTTTCAACCAAAGAAATAAATTTTCAACCAAGAAAATCAATGTTTAACCAAGAAGATAAATTTTTAAACAAGAAAAAAGGGTTTTCAACTAAAATGATGAATCATCAAATAAACAAAAAACGAATTTTTGAGAAAATAGTTAAATTTTTAACTGATATATATGAATTTTCAACTTGAAATAGAATAATTAAATTTTCAGTGAAGAAAATAATTTTCAACTAGATAAAATAAATTTTAAAGGAAGTAGTTACAATTTCAATAAAAAAAAATTTCAATCACGAAGATTAAATTTATGTTAAAGAAAATCAATTTTTGACAAGAAATGGAATAATTAAATTTTTGGTTAAAAAAATTAATTTTCAATAAAAAAACTAATTTTTTATCAAAGAAATATATTTTCAACCAAGAAGATAAATTTTCAACCAAGCAAGGAATAGTTAAATTTTCAGTTAAAACAATTAATTTAAAAAGAAAAATAATTTTTAACTAAATATTTAAATTTTGAATAAAAAAAGGTTTTCAACTGAAATGATGAATCATCAATAAAAAAAAACGATTTTTCAACAGAATAGTTAAATTTTCAACTAAACAAATTAATTTTTAACAAAACAAATTAAGTTTTAACTAATGAGATTATACCAAAATGATGAATCATCAACCGAAAAAACGAATTTTTCTTATAATAGTTAAGATTTCTACTAAATAAATGAATAATATTATTATAAAATATATTTTTATTATATATATATATAAATAATTTAAATAATGTTCAACTAAATACTTAAATTTTCAATAAAAAAAAGGGTTTCAACTGAAATGATGAATCAACCAAAAAAAAAACGATTTATTTTAATATATTTTAATAAATAAACAAATTAATAATAATAAATAAATAAAATAAATATTTTAATATATTCAAAGAACGTGTTCGTCAAAGCCGAAGGAGCTTTAACAAAAGAGAATTCACAATCACCAAAAAATAAATAAAATAATAATTATTAATATAATATAATAATTTATAATTATTATTAATAATTAATTATTATAAATGAATTGAATAAAATTAAAAAAAAAACTTTAATTTAAATTCAAATTGTTTAATTTTTGATTAATTAATTTTTAAATTAAGATCGAAAAGAAATCTATTTTATCGTGAATAATTTTATGCGAAATGACCCACAAAAATTAATTAATAATAATTAATCATAAATTAATTTCAACAAAAAAGACGGATATTCAACTAAATAGTTGAATTTTCACCTAAAGCACATAAATTTTCAACCAAAAATGCAATAGTTAAATTTTTAGTGAAAAAATTAATTTTTAATTGAAAAAGATAATTTTCAAACAAAGAAATGAATTAAATAATATAATGAATAATAATAATAATAATATAATAAATAAATTCATTTTTTTAAATAATATATATTAATAATTATATATATATAATTATAATTAATAATAATTAAATTAAATTAACTATTAATTAAATTAAATAAAAATAAAATTAAAATTAATAATTTAATAATAAATTAAAATTAAATTAAATTAATTGTGAACTCGATTTTTAAAGAGCAGTTCATACGGTTTATTTTCTGTCTAGGTCGGGAGACCAAAGAAAGGCTTTATTTTTTATAAGTTGTCTTGAATACGAGCGAGGTCGTAGACCTTTCTCTGTACCCACTATGGTACTGTCTCACCTTTCAGGATTTAAGATATGCATATCTAGTGCTGCGGATGTTCTCCTATGGAACAATGGGCTAGTAGCATTGATATAAATCTTCATTTTTCAAATTAAAATCGTTTCCGGCTTCTGAATCCCCAAGAATTATAAATTCAAAACTTCTTTTTCGTCTTCAAAATCCAGCTGCATTTATAAATTATTTGTAAAAATGTGTTTTAGGATTAGAAAAACCATTTAATAAATTATTATATAACCCCAACAGTACAGCAGCAATATTGCTTTGAAATTTTGCTGTGCAAGGCTGCTTTGGAATGTGGTTGTGCAATGTTGCAACAATGTTGTTACAATAGCGATGCAAAATTGTCGCACAATATTGTTGCAATATTGCAGCAATATTGTATGAACACCTTGGCAACATTGCAGCAATGTTGCTACAACATATCGATGTTCTCTCCGGTCCAATGTTGCTTTGCAATTTTTCTGTGCAACGTTGCTTTGGAATGGGGCTGTGCAACGTTGCTTTGGAATGGGGCTGTGCAACGTTGCTTTGGAATGTGGATGTGCAATGTTGCAGCAATATTGTTAAAATATCGATGTAAGATTGTCGCACAATATTGTTGCAACATTGCAGCAATATTGCATGAACACCTTGGCAACATTGCAGAAATGTTGCTACAACGTATCAATGTTCTCTCCCGTCTAATGTTGCTGTGCAATTTTACTGTGCAACGTTGTTCTGGAATGTGGCTGTGCAATGTTGCTTTTCAATTTTGCTGTGCAACGTTGCTTTGGAATATGTCTGTGCAATGTTGCAACATTGCAGCGATATTGCATGATAAACTTGGGAACATTGCAGCAATGTTGCTACAATATAATAATGTTCTCTTCCAATCAATGTTGCCTTCCAAAGTTTATGTGCAATGTTGATGTGCAAAGTTCCTCTGCAATGTTGCTGTGTAACGTTGATATGTAATCTTGCTTTGCAATGTGGATGTGCAATGTTGCTGCAAGATTGCTGCAAAGTTGCTTTAGATTGGTGAAACATTACAAAGCAACATTGCAGCAACATTACACAGCAAAGTTTCATAGTAACTTTGCACATCATGATTATACAGAAAAATTGAAAAGCAACATTTCAATACTCTTCCAACATTGCAATATCATTTCGCAATCAATGTTGCTTTGTAATATTGTTTTGCAATGTTGCTTTGCAATTTTTTTTCTTTTTTCCTTTTCTTTTTTCCTCAAACGAAAAAAAATCGGAAATTAATTTCTTTTGAATTTTTGGATGGCTTTTTGGTATTTTTGAATTCTCTTTTACTTTGTAAGTAAAGTGGTGAGTCAACGGTTAGCATTAAAGTCTTAGCAAGAATATTGATCCCCCTTACTTGAGACCTTCTCTCACCTTTAAACTTAACTTGCGACTGATTCACAATATGAGTTGCCCGACGAGATTCTCGTTCCGATAGTCAACCTCGTTCAACTCGAGTCCTTCAATTTTTTTACAAATATATATTACTTTCTCTTTACAATTACAAATTGAAATTGAAAAAATTGCTTTCTCTCTAATTGAAAACCAATTTACTCTACCACTACAATTTTTGTACTTAATTTTATTTTCAATCATTTTAATTTATGAGCTCCATTAGAAGAGCATTCAATTTGCATTTCTCCAAATTGAAAAAAGATTACGATTTTTCAAGGAATCTGTATTATCGCCAGAGAATAACATAAATTTTTAACGTCTTTTCAGACTAGATGGAGATATGAATTAAAAATTATTTTTAATTAATTTTTTTCTGAAAAAGATCTTCTCCTTTCGCTCCGCTGGGAATCGAACCTCAGAACTTCCGATTGCCGATCGGGTGCATTTCCATTAAGCTACTAGAGAGATCGAGAGAAGAATCTTTTTTCAGAAAATACATGAATGCCATGAATGAATGAATGAATGCCAACAGCCATACCACGCTGAAAAAACCAGTTCTCGTCAGATCACTGAAGTTAAGCAGCGTTGGGCGCGGTTAGTACTTGGATGGGTGAACATTCGAGAAAACTGAGTGCTGTTGGCACATCGTGGATGTGGTGAGCCCACACTTGTAGTTATTTACTACAAGAAACTATCCACCTAGAAACACTACCCGAATCGGGTAGTGTCACGCCTACCCTGAAAGGGAAATGGCTTAATGGTATACTACTACTACATGCATTATTTTGCTACATGGTATAAATTAAATTTTTCAAGGAATCCGTATTATCATCAGAGAATAACAGAAATTTTTAACGTCTTTTCAGACTAGATGGAGATATGAATTAAAATTTATTTTTAATTAATTTTTTTTCTTAAACAAAATTTTCTCCTTTCGCTCCGCTGGGAATCGAACCTCTGAAAAGACGTTAAAAATTTCTGTTATTCTCTAATGATAATACAGATTCCTTGAAAAATTTAATTTATACCATCTAGGAAAATAATGCGTGTATTTTCTGAAAAAAGTTCCTTCTCTTGATCTCTCTAGTAGCTTAATGGGAAAGCACCCGACCGGCAATCGGAAGTTCTGAGGTTCGATTCCCAGCGGAGCGAAAGAAAATATTTTTTCAGAAAAAAATTAATTAAGGAAAATTTTTTATTCATATCTCCATCTGGTCTGGAAAGACGTTAAAAATGTCTGTTATTCTCTGATGATAATACAGATTCCTTGAAAAATTTAATGTATACCATCTAGGATAATAATGAGTGTATTTTCTGAAAAAAGTTTCTTCTCTCGATCTCTCTAGTAGCTTAAACATAAAAAAATTAAATTTTTGGAAACACGATGCAAGGTACGAGAAAAAATTAGTAGACAAAAGTTATACACCCAAAAAGATCTATAAATTTGTTATCAATCATTTTTTGATGGGACGCATATTTTTTGTTTTAATCGTAAAAAATAAAATTAACAATTAAATTTTTGGACAAACTACACAAGTACGAAAAAAAATTATCAAAAAAGGTGTTCATTTAAAAAAGAGCTACAAATTTTTTAATAATCATTTTTTGATAGGACGCGTAGTTTTTATTTCAATCGTAAAAAAAAGATTAAAAATGAAGAATTTGTTTAAAAACGACATAAGAGACAAAAAAAAATGGAAAAACAAAAGTTGTTCAACCAAAAAAGATCTACATATTTGTTATAAACTTTTGTTAAAAAAGTACATTAAATATAAAGAAATTAACTTTCTGGAAAAACGACGCAAGCTACAATAACTTTTTATTAAAAAAAAATTTTCGCCCAAATTATATCTACAAATTTGCTTAGAACCACTTTACGCTAGGATTCGTGTTTTTGGTTTAAATTGTAAAAAATAGCATTGAAAATAAACAAAATAAATTTATGGAAAAACGACACAAGTTGCAATAAAATGTTTCTTGACAAAATAGTTTTTTTTTTTATATGATAGGACAGGTACAGATAAAATGATATATGATCGGATAGGACATAATAGGATAGGATGAAATCGGATAGGATAGGTACGGATAAAATAATATATGATCGGATAGGACATGATAGGATAGGATGAAATCGGATAGGATCAGATGGGATTGAATAGGATCGGATAGAAACGGTTATGATAGGACAGGATAGGATCTGATCAAATCAAGTAGGATCAGATAGGTTCGGATAGTATCGGATTGGGTGGAATCGGATAAAATCGGAAAGGATAGATAGGATCGGATAGTACTAGATAGAATCGGATAAAATAGGGCAGGATAGGATCTGATAAGATTGGATAGGTTCGGATAAGATTGAATAAAATAGGCTTGGATGCAATTTGATAGGATCGGATATAAACGGATCGGACATGATGGTATCAGATAGAATATGACAGGGTCTGATATAATCGGATAGGACAGAATAGGATCAGATAAAATCGGATAGGATGATATATGATTGAATAGGATCGGATATGATCGGATAGGACCGTAAAGGATGGATAGGGTCAGATAAGATAGGATCAGTTAGGATATGATTGGATCGAATCGGATGTGTACGGCAGGATAGAGTTCGATAGAACAGGATTTAATAGGATTGGATATGTTCGGATAAAATCGAATCGGATAGGATGGGATAAAAGTGGTTAGTATCGGATAAGATCGAATCAGACAGGATATGTATACCATTAAGCCATTTCCCTTTCAGGGTAGGCGTGACACTACCCGATTCGGGTAGTGTTTCTAGGTGGATAGTTTTCTTGTAGTTATAAATAACTACAAGTGTGGGCTCACCACACCCACGATGTTTAATTTAAACCAGACAGGATATGATTGAATATAATCAGATAAGATCAGATAGGATAGGATCAGCTGAAAAGAGAAAGGATGATAGGACGGGTTAGGTCCTTGAAGGATCGGATAGGATAGGGCAGAATAGAATCCGATCGGATAGCATCAGATAGGATAGGGCAATATAGGATCGGGTCATATATGATAGCATCGGATAGGATCGGATCGAGGGGGAAACATTTCTGGTAAACCGCTGGACCGCTCGGTTATCCGAACTGGTGATCTCATACAATTATCAATAATAATCAATTACATAGGTAATCGAAATAATTGTCAACTATTTTGTTGAAAATTTTTTTTTTTCGTTTAACAATAATTTTCTTAACCGAAAATTTAACTAATTCATTTTGTATTATAAATTAACCATTTTTAGTTCTTTTTGATAGAAAATAAATATTCTTGGTTAAAAATTCATTTTTTTGCGTTAAAATTTGAATAATTTGTTGAACAAATTTTTGTTCGTTGAAGTATCTTTTTTTAGTTGAAAATTCATCTCCTTGGTTGAAAATTCGTTGTTTTTTTTGTTGATAAAAACTAAATTTTTTAAATAGAAAATATAATTGCTCTATTTTTTGATAAAAATTTATCTTCTTTGGTTGCAAATTCAACTACTTTATTGAAAATTCATGTAGTTTGTTGAAAATTCGTCTTTTTTAGTAGAAAATAATTCTTCTTGGTTAAAAATTCACTTGTTTTGTTGAAAATTCCTTTGGTTGAATGTAGAATTACTTTGCTAAAAATTGATTTTTTTGTTTGAGATGTATCATTTTAGTTAAAAATATTGATCTCTTTGTTTGAAAATTTAACTATTGAAAATGCAACTATTCTATCTTCCGTTGAAATCTTTTTTCAGTGGAAAATTCAACTATTTGGTTGAAAATTCATATATTTTGTTCAAAATTCATCTTTTTTTTATAGAAAATTGATCTTCTTGGTTAAAAATTTATATTTTTGGTTGAAAATTTAACTATTTTTTTAAAAAATTCGTTTTTGCTTCAGAAAATTCATATATTGTTGAAAATTCTTTTTTTTGTTTGTTGAGAATTCAACTATTTTGTTGAAAATTCGTTCTTTTTTGGTTCAAAAGTAATTTTTTAATAGAAAATTTTATTATTAAATTTTTGGTGGAGAATTTATGTTTTTTAGTTGAAAATTCAAGTATTTGGTTAAAAGTTTATATATTTTGTAGAAAATTGAACCTAGGATCCGATAAAATCAGAAAGGATCCGAAGGGATCGGTTAAGTTAGGATCGGATCGAAAAGGATCGGTTAGGATTGTATAGGATCGGATCGGATATGATTAAACAGGATCGGGTAGGATACGATGGCATCGGATAGGATAGGATATAATCAGAAAGGTTCGGATAGGATCGGGTAGGATACGGCAACATCGTATAGGATAGGATCGGATAAAATCATAAAGGTACGGATTATTTGGGATCGGAAAGGATTGGATGGTATGGAAAAAATGAAATAGGATTGGAAAGGATCGGATAGTATAGAGCAGAATAGGATATAACAGGGTCAGATAGGGTAGGACAGAACAGGATCTGATCAGAAAGGCTCGGATAGGACAGGATAGGATCGGAAAGAATCAGATAGGATAGGTCAGGGTAAGATTGGATAGGATTGGATAGGATTGGGTAGGATCGGAAAGGATCAGATAGAACATAATAGGATCGGATATGATACGATAGCATCAGAATTGATAGGATGTCCTTGTTTGGAGGCGTTAACTTTGCCTACGTTTTTTTCTTTTGTGCGACGGATTGAAATCTGTTGAAAAATGTGCCGATTCGCGTATCATTAATGAAGCGACTCTTCGATTAGAAACTCGAAGGAAGATAATATAATCAACCTCCCCTGGACCACATTTTTAGGAGTGTTTTTCCCCTAGGATCGGATAAAATCAGAAAGGATCGGAAGGGATCGAATAGGCTATGATCGGGTCAGATAGGATAGAATTGTATAGGATCGGATTGTATAGGATAAAATCTACTAGGATCGGAAATGATCGGGTAGGACAGGGAAGAATAGGATATGACAGGATCGGACAGAATCGTATCGGATAGGATTGGACACGATCAGGTAGGATAGGATCGGATAAGTTAGGTTAGGATCGGATAAAATCAGAAGGTCTAGGATAGGAAAGGATTGAATTCTATAGGAAAAAATGAAATAGGATCGGAAAGGATCGGATGGTATAGGGCAGAATAGGATACGATAGGATAGGATAAGATCGGATTAGGTAGGATCGGATAGGATAGGAAAGAACACGATCGGATCGGGAAGGATCGGATAAGACAGGATATGATCGGAAAGGACCAGATAGGATAGGGCAGGATAGGATCGGGTAAGATACGATAGCATCGGATAGGATCTGATAAAATAAGAAAGAATCGGATAGATCGTGTTGGGAAATTATTTAATTGTATAGAATAAAATCGGCTAGGATTCTGATTGTATAGGATAAAATCTACTAGGATCGAAAAGGATCGAATAGGATGGGGCGGAATAGGATATGACAAGATCGGAAAGGATCGCATCGTAACAGATTGGACACAATCAGGTGGGATACGATAGCATCGGATAGGATAGGATCGGATAGAATCAGGAAGGATTGGATAGGTAAGGATAGGATCGGATAAAATCAGAAGGACTTGGACAGGTCAGGATAGGAAAGGATTGGATTCTATAGGAAAAAATTTAATAGGATCGGATAGGTCAGGATAGGATCGGATAAAATCAGAAGGGTTCGGATAGGTTAGTATAGGAAAGGATTGAATTCTATAGGAAAAAATGAAATAAGCTCGGAAAGGATCAAATGGATAGGGCAGAATAGGATACGATACGATCAGAAAGGATCGGATAGGATTGTATAGGGTCGGACCGGATTAGATAGGATCGGATAGGATAGGACAGAACAGGATCTGATCGGAAAGGGTCGGATAGGACAGGATGCGATCGACAGGATACGATATCATCGGATAGGATAGGATCGGAGAGAATCAGAAAGGATCGGATAGGTGAGGGTAGGATTGGATAAAATTATAAGGGCTCGGATAGGTTAGGATAGGAAAGGATTGTATTCCATAGGAAAAAATTAAATAGGATCGAATAGGTTAGGATAGGAAAGGATTGGATTCTATAGGAAAAAAAGAAATAGGATCGGATAGGTCAGGATAGGATCGGATAAAATCAGAAGGGCTCGAGTAGTTTAGGATAGGAAAGGATGGATTATATAAGAAGAAATCAAAGAGGATCGGGTAAGTCAGGATAGGATCGGATAAAATCAGAAGGGCTCAAGTAGGTTAGGATAGGAAAGGATTGGATTCTATAAGAAAAAATAAAATAGGATCGGATGTGGCAGGGTAGGATCGGATAAAATCAAATGGGCTCGGATAGGTTAGGATAGGAAAGGATTGAATTCTATAGGGAAAAAATGAAATAGGATCAGAAAGGATCGGATAGTAACGGGCAGATTAGGGTACGATACGATCGGAAAGGATAGGATAGGATTGTATAGGATCCGAACGGATTAGATAGAATCGGATATGTTAGGACAAAAAATGATGTGATCGAAAATTATCGGATAGGACAGGATACGATCGGAAAGGATCGGAAAGGTAGGATAGGAAAGAATCACATAGAAAAGAATAGGATTGGAACGGATTAGATAGGATCGGATATGTTAGGACAGAAAATGATGTG
>CAKNYM010049203.1:85095-116252 GCA_932195095.1 Andricus curvator | reverse complement strand
CCAGACGCTCAGAACTTATTGTGACTCTTTCCAGATGCTCAGAACGCATTGTGATTCTTTCCGGACGTTCAAAACGCATTGTGGCTCTTTCCAGACGCTCAAAACGCGTTGTGACTCTTTCCGGATGCTCAGAACATGCTGTGGCTCTTTGCGGACGTTCAAAACGCTGTGTGGCTTTTTCCAGACGCTTAGAACGCATTGTGACTCTTTCCGGACGCTCACAGCTCTTTCCAAATGCTCAGAACGCGTTCTGGCAGAATTAAGAAGCCCACAAAAGCGTTGTGGTCGAATAAAAAGCTCACTGAGCGTTTTCGCTTTGTGGCTCTTTCCAGACGCTCAGAACGCGTTGTGATTCTTTCCGGACGCTCAGAACGCGTTGTGGCTCTTTTCGGACGTACAAAATGCGTTGTGGATCTTGACAGACGCTCAGAACGCGTTGTGAATCTTTCCGAACGCTCAGAACATGTTGTGGATCTTTGCGGACGTTCAAAACGCTGTGTGGCTGTTTCCAGACGCTTAGAACGCATTATGACTCTTTCCGTACGCTCATAAGGGCTTGTAGATCTTTCCAAATGTTCAGAACGCGTTCTGGCAGAATCGAGAAGCCCACAAACGCGTTGTGGTCGATTAAAACTCTCACTGAGCGTTTTCGCGTTGTGATTCTTTCTGGACACTCAGAACGCGTTGTGGCTCTTTTCAGGCGCTCAGAACGCATTGTGACTCTTTCCAGACGCTCAGAATGCGTTGTGGCTCTTTCCAGACGCTCAGAACGCGTCGTGGCTCTTTCCGGACGTTCAAAATGCGTTGTGGCTCTTTCCAAATGCTCAGAACGCGTTATGGCAAAATCGAGACGCCCACAAACGCGTTGTGGTCAATTTAAACGCTCACTGAGCGTTTTCTCTTCTTGTACGTAACATTTATTGTTCAAAGAGATCTTACTTTCATTAGAATAATTCATTTTTTACTTTCAAAAATTAATTAATTAAAAATGTTTTTTTTTTGCAATTTTTTCCTGTGTTTCATTACCGGGACAGAAATTATTTAAAACTAATTTGGACTTTACAACAATTTATATTATTGAATTCTACTATGAATTGAAATGTTTATAATTCTTTTAATTAATAGAAATTTATTTATTAAAGATAATTTACTTTCAGGAGAATAATTTAATTTTTATTTAAAAAAAAGTAAGGTTGATTCCTATTTTTTTATCGACGAGTGTAGTCTAATTTTAGTCGTAAATTTCATTAGAATTTAGGTAGTTAATAATGAATCATCATTATGGTCGTAATGGTTGCACGGACGACGGGGCAAGCACTTCGTTCTGGTGACCTACTCCCACGCTAAATTAAGCAGAACTATTTTTGAAATATTTACTTAGTTCTTTTCCATTTAATCAAAACTTAAAAAAACGTTACATTTATTAATTTATTAATGATGAATTATTAATGATAATTAATATTATTATTGAATTAATAAATTATTAAATAATAATAATTGATAATTATTAAAAATTATTCTTATCAATATTAATTAATTAATCTAATTCACTGATTGTTTAGATTTATTTAAATTTAAAACATTATATTCATCTACAAAAAAGTAATGCTTTTAAAACTGTTGCTAATAGTAATTAAAAAGCTTCTACATACTTTTGATTTTTGACTATCCGATTTTCAATAATTTTCGATTTTTTCAGCCTATAAAATTTATAGTTCGATGTCATTTTAGTGAATAATGAAATTTTACTTGCCTTATTTAGATGCTTTAAAAAGCTTTCTAAATTAAAAGTTTTAAAATAAACCATTTTATATATATTTTTACATTCTCATCATAATGAGAAAGTATTGGTTTTATGTGAAAAATGACTTTCGCGGATTCCATCAAATGTCGACGTTTTGAGGCCCCCTGAGTCAGAAAAAATGGTTTTTACGTCGGTGTCTGTCTGTCTGTCGTTGTTGTCGTCGTCGTCGTCGTCTGTATATCGGATAACTTTTGAAAGACTAATCGGATTAGATTTTGCTTTGGCACACAGTTTCAGGGGGAAAAAAGAGGAATCGAGTTCGTTAACCAGCCATTTTGGATGAAAATTCAAAAAGTTAGAGCATTTTCAAAAAATTTTAGACCACTTTTTTCCAAATTTCAAAATTATATATGCGGGCGCTTATAGTACTCGAAAATCTAAACAATTTATCCTTACGACTTTTTTTGATGAAAAGAAAATTGTCCGAGTTAAAGCATTTTCAAAATCCCCCCAAAAAAGCGAAAAGTAACATTTTCGGCCAAACAACGCACGATACGAAAAAAAGTCAAGATAGGAAAAGTGTTTATTTTCGCACGTCCTACAAGATTATCATAACGACTTTTTGAATTTTCTTGAAAAATCGAAAATTCATATTTTTATCGCACAAGAAATAATGAAAAATCAAAAAAATCAATTTCACGGTCAAACTATGCAAGATACGACAAATCATGACTGGACTAAAGTTGTGCATTTAAAAAAGATCTACAAATTTGTCCTGGGTCACTTTTTGATAGGATGTGTAGTTTTTGTTTTATTCGTAAAAAATGACATTAACAGTGAAAAAATCGGCCCGATAAACGGGCACATTCTCATCAAAACTTTGCTTATTTACTTTATTTTTCATCTCGGGTGTGTTTTTTCACAATATTTCATTGTTTTTATGTTCTCAATACTATTTCTAACGATTGAAACAATAAAATATAATAATAATTCAAACAATTTATTCTGACTGAAAATCTGACTTTTATTTCAGAATGCGTTTTGATCTTTGTTTACATATGAACTCCTATCTAATACAACGCTGCTGAAGGCTGGTGACCTTCTCAGTATAAAACATCAACCAATTGCGACTCTCTCGGTTTCCATTCCTTGTCCTCGCCCCCCCCCCCCCTCCCCCCGTAACAGAAGTTTTGGTGGGACTGACGTAAGAACTGGACTCTCCACTATACGACGAATCACTACTTAACTTGGGCATGATTTCGACTCGCACAACAAATTTCGCGCATAAAGGTGGTAGTTGGGTGTACAATCTAAACATGAATAATGCAAACAATAAAGTAGCCTCGGAATGGACTGAAACTTTGATTGAGGTTTTGAAATATGGTCAGGAGTAGATAGGGAATCACATGGTAGTCAAGGGTCGGTTTGATTATGAATGAAAAAGCTAGATATATGTTCCAAAAACGACTTAAATACTTTTTTTCTCCCCTTTTCAGATAGTTGGAAAAAAATCTTTCTGATTGTAGGATTTATTATAAAGATACGGAAATATACGCTGAAGTAAAGGAATTACCTTCTTCATTTTAAAACAAATACAACTTTAGTCATTTTTATCTGAAGAACATTGAACATAACATATGGTCGTTGTGAAGCGCGAAGACCAAATTGCGCGCAGCAAGCGCGCTCAAACTTTTGGGTTTCTATTATACGATGAACAGAAACGAGCGTGAAGCGCGAGGTTCACATGATGATCATACCAAATATCGAGCGCGAAGCGCGAGTGTCGTGATGAGAATGTGTTCCTTAAGGTCGATAGAACCTTAAGTAAATTAGTTCTTATTTTTATGTAAAACTGACATAATTAAACCAAAAGCAGGTCATAACGATGAAGCTTACTAAGAGAGTATTAGCTTGCGAAGCGCGCAATAGCGAGCACACGAAGTGTGAAAACCTAGACGACAAATGTGTCCGAGCGCGCAGCGCGAGGTGAATGCATTATCGAGCGCGAAGCGCGAGATAAACATATAATCGAGCGCGAAGCGCGAGATCCAACAGGTGCGCGCCCTAGGCGCGCTGAAACTTGCGAGCGAAGCGAGCCGCGCGCGAAGCGCGCGATGAGAATGTGCCCGCGAAGCGGGCAGATTTTTTTATTAAAAATTTGTTTTTTTCACTTGAAAATTCGAATCTTGCAATATTTGAAATTTAGTATCTACAATTTCAGAGTTTTCAAATTTCAAATTGTGCAAATTAATTTTTTTTAGCCAGGTTTCAATTAAGAAACTTGAGTTTTTTATTTAAAAATTTCGATTCAACAAGTTTTAACAAATATTTGGTGAAAAATTAATCTACATTATAGGAAATTAACACTTTTTTCAAAAACTTTTTTTGTTGTTGTTGCTGAAAATTCGTCTTTTTGGGTTGAAAAATCAACTATTTTGTTTTGTTGAAAAATTAACTTTTTCAACTGAAAATTTTACTATTTTATTTTGGTGAATATTTTCTTTTCTTAGTTTAAATGTCTTTTTTTTTTGTTTTAAAGAATTAACTATTTTGTTGAAAATTAATTTTGTTGTTGTAAAAAATTCACTTTTTTAACTTGAAATTGAACTATTTAATTTTTTTAATCAACTACTAAGTTGAAAATGCATGTATTTTGTTACAAAATCGTCTTTTTTTGGGTAAAAAATTAATCTCCTTGCTTGAGAATTCATCTATTTTTAGTTAATAATGGAACTATAATAGTGAAAAATTAACTATTTTCTTAAGAATAATCTTTTTTTGGTTCTGAATTCATTTTTTTGAACTAAAAAATTAACTATTCTATTTTTTATTGTAAATTTATCTTTTTTAGTTGAAAATTCGTCTGTTTGGACAGAAAATTCGTTCTTTTTTGTTAAAAATTAATTTTTCGATTTAAAATGTAACTATTCTATTTAAAATTGAAAATTTATGTTTTTTATTTGAAAATTCAACCATTTGTTTAAAAATTCATTTTTTTTTTGTTTTGAAAATTTCTTTCTTTTGGTAAAAAAGTAATCTCATTAGTTGAAATCACATTTTTTTTTAAACTCAGTTTTCTGGAAAAAATTTAAGTATTTCATTGAAAATTCGTTTTTTTGTTTGTTACAAATCAATCTTTTAAACTGAAAATTAAAATTTTCTATATTTTGTGAAAATTAATTTTTTTTTCCATTTGAAAATTCAGTTTTTCGGTTGAAAATTTGTGCATTTTATTATAAATTTATCTCTTTGGATCAAAATTAGTTTTTTTTTCGTTAAAAATTAATTTTGAAATGGAAATGTAACCTTTCCAGTTGAACTTCCATCATTTTGTAAAATTCATCTTTTTGCTTGAAAGTTTAACTATTATTTTGAAAATTGATATTTTTTAACTGAAAATTTAACTTTTTGGGTAAAAGTTTAACTAATTTGTTAAAAATTTATTTATTTTATTTCTTTGGTTGAAAATTTAACTAATTTGTTGAAAATTTGTTTTTTTTGTTTGTTTATAATTCATGTTTTTAACTAAAAATAAAAATTTTCAAATTTTTGTTGAAAATTCCTTTTTTTTGTAGAAAACTCATTTTTGGTTACAAATGTAACTGTTTGGTCGAAAATGAACTATTTTGTTTTACAATATTTTTGAAACAACTTTTTTTTTTTACTGAAAATTTAACTTTTCTATGTTTGGTTTGAAATACATTTTATAGTTAAAGATTACACTATTTATTTGAAAATGTATGTCTTTTGTTAAAAATGCAACTTTTTGGTTGAAAATTTAACTACTTGTTTGAAGATTCAACCAATTTGTTAAAAAATCATTTTTTTGTTGATGATTATTAATTTTAGTTGAAAATTCACCTCATTGGTTGAAAATGTATCTATTTTGTTTAAAATTCGTCTTTTTTGGTAGAAAAGTAATCTCATTAGTTGAAGCTTCATATTTTATGTTTTGTTGGAAATTCAATTATTTTTTTGAAAAATTAATATTTTGTAAAAAAATTTATCTTTTTTTGACGAAAATTTCGCTGTGTTTTTCAAAATTCATCTTTTTGGGTGAAAATGCAGTTTTTTGGTTAAAAAGTTAATTTGTTAGAAATGTGTCTGTTTTATTTAAAATTGATCTTTTTCATATAAAAATGCATGTATTTTGTTTAAAAATTCGTCTTTTTTCGTAAAATCTAATCTATTTAGTAGAAACTTCATTTTTTTGGTTCAACATTCAGTTTTTTTGTTAAAAATTCAAGTTTTTTGTTGAAAAGTTATCTTTTTTAGATGAAAATTCATCTTTTTAGAAAGATAATTCAAGTATTCGGTTAAAAATTTATCTTTTTTGTTGGAAATTTAATTACTTTGTGGAAAAATCAAGTATTTTAAAAAAAAGTTCCCTCTTTTGGACGAAAATTCAACTGTTATTATTATTTTATCATTATACCATTAAGCCATTTCCTTTTCGGGGTAGGCGTGACTTTTTCAATTGGGTTTTCTAATGCATTCTTTTCTATGTCGCAGTTCTGTTGCCCTATATCTTCACTTCCTAATAATTCTTTGAAAGAGTCTTTCAAAGCGTTTACTATCCCGTCAGTGTCATATAGCATTTCACCTTTGCTGTTTCTCATGCTGACAAACTCTGTACTTTTACTTTCCTTTATCAGTTTAAATGACAGTTTCATAATTCCTTCAAAGCCGTTTTGTATTTTCTTCTCTTCTTCTGTTCTGATTCTATCGTTACTCTCCTTGACTAGTCGTTCAACTTTCCTATTTTTGTGTCTGTGATCGCTTTTAAGACTATTTCTCTCCACATCGCTAAGACCTGTGATGATTAATGTTCTCTTGTACGCTTTTTTCTTTTCTTGCTGGGCTGCTTGAATTTCATCATTCCACCACGCATCACCAGACTTTCTTCCTACCACTACTATACCACACACTTCAATTGCAGTTTTAACAATGATATCCCGTAACAAAGTCCACGCGCCCTCTATATCTTTATTGCTTATAAGCGCTTCGCAAGTTGTCCTATCTATGCATTCGCTTAACCTATTTTGAAACTCTGTTCGCACTTCCGGTTTCTGTAAATTTTCAATATTTATTGGCGTTTGTTTCGTTTTTTTTGTTCTCTTTCTTCTCCATCCCCGCCCTAAGTTTATTTTAGAGACTAAAAGGTAATGATCAGTATTGCATTCGGAACCCCTCATGACTCTTGTATCTTTGACTATTTCTCTTAGTCTTTCATCCGCAATTACGAAGTCAATTATACTGCGGTTATTTCCTTTACGCTAGGTGTACGTGTGGATCATTTTATGTCGAAACCAAGTATTGGTGATAAATAGGCCCTTTTCTAAGCATAAGCTAACTAATTTTTCCCCGTTATAATTTTTTCTTGTTGGATCCCTAAAATTACCTAGCAACCTTTCTGTATCTGTATCCTGGCGTTGGACGCCGACCCATCCGTTGATCTCTCCTAGCAGAATTATTCTTTCACCTTGATCGCAAGTACTTATTGTGTCGTCTAAAGTGTCCCAGAAGGCGTCTTTGACTTCTCGCAGCTCGCTGTCAACTGGGGCGTAGCACGCTATGATAAATAATCTTCTGATTCCTACCTTCATTCTAACCCATAACAATCTGGGAGATACAAAACCATGATCTTTGAGATGCTGTCTTGCTTTTTCATTCATATTCAAACCGACCCCTGGACTATCATGTGATTCACTATCTACTCCTGACCATATTTCGAAACCGCCTTTCAACACCCCATTTTCTATGTTTCTACTTTCTTCGTCTCAGGTACACATAAAATATCTAGTTTCCTAGTATGCATAGTTTCTCGTAGTTCTATTACTTTAAGATCATTCACTCCTCTAGCATTCTAAACGTAATTTCAAAAAAGTATATGTTTATTTCACTCTAGAATATTTTTGCTTCCTCACAGAGGAAGCAATTGTCCGGATGTGTGTGTGTGTGTGTGGATGTCACACTTTTTTGTGAATGCGATAACTAGAAAACGGTTGCAGATAAATTGATGAAATTTGGAGGGCTTATTTTCCTGACTAATATCTTGAAACTGACCGAAGGATTTATAAAAATATTCATTGCATTTTTTTTAGCACTCAATAATATTTTAAAAATCGGTTTTTCATAGTAAAACTTTTTTCATTAGCATGATTCAAAGTTGATGCAAAAATATATAAGATTCTTTGGTTCCAGACGAATCAATTGACCTACAATATTAATGCATTTTATTGAAGAGGAGGGAAGTTATGGTAATTTATATATTTTTAAAATCTATTTTTGTACTAAAAATGTTCTCATTCTCATAATTTAAAATTGATGCGAGAATAAGAAAGTTGTATTCATTCACGACAAATCAATTGACCTATAATATTGATACATTTTATTGAAGATTAAGGAAGTTATGCTCATTTATAATAATTGAATCATCTGTTTCAAACAGAAAAACTTTTTTCATTTAACATAATTCAAAGTTGATGCAAGAATATAAAAGATTCCTTGGTTCGAGACAAATCGATTGACCTATAATATTAATACACTTTATTGAAGATTGAGGAAGTTATGCTTATTTATAATATTTGAATCATCTGTTTCAAACAGAAAAACTTTTTTCATCGACATAATTGAAAGTTGATGCATCACTATAAAAGATTCCTTGGTTCGAGCCGAATCGATTGACCTACAATATTAAGACATTTTATACACCGCAGGCATGATTCGCGCGTATTACGTGCCTGTTTTCAGGAACTTAAGTAGCCCTTTATGGGTCAGTGGTAGGAGCAGTACAATAATGGCCTCATTATTGTACTGTAAAATAATGGGGCTATTATTGTACTGCTTCCACCACTATCCACTATCCATTATTGTCCAGGTATCATTCGAGCATTGAAGCAATACTTATCGTACATGATAAACCTACAGATAAAGGGAGATGTACAGAGGGGGGTCGGGGTGGGTTAAGGGGATGAGGGGGTAAAATTAAAAAAAAATTTGAAATTTTTATAAAATTTGAGAATTTTGGAAAATTTTTGAAAATTTTGATAAATTTTCAAACATTTTGAGAATTTGAAAATTTTGAAAAATTATGTAATTTTTTACAATTTTTGAAAATTTAAGAAATTTAGGAAATTTTTGAAAATTTTGGATATTTTTGAAATATTCGCGCTCGTCTACGACTTGTATTGCAAACTCACATGCGGCGTATAATGACCGACTTAAGTTCCTTGGCGCACAATGTACTATTATCAAAGAGTAGGGAAGTTATGGTAATTTATATATTTTTAAAGTGGATTTTGATAGTAAAAATTTTTTCATTCTCATAATTTAAAGTTGATGCGAGAATAGAAAAGTTGTGTTGATTCGAGTCGAATCGATTGACCTATAATATTAATACATTTTATTGAACAGTAAGAAAGCTATGGTAATGCATAATATTTGAAAATACGGTTTTTTATAGTAAAACTTTTTTCTTCAACATAATTCAAAGTTGATGCAAGAATATAAAAGATTCCTTGGTTCGAGACGAATCGATTGAGCTACAATATTAACACATTTTATTACAAAGTAGGGAAGTTATGGTAATTTATATATTTTGAAAATCGGTTTTTTATAGTAAAACTTTTTTCATTTAACAAAATTCAAAGTTGATGCAAGAATATAAAAGATTCTTTGGTTCGTGACGAATCGATTGGCCTGCAATAATAATACATTTTATGAAAGAGTAGGGAAGTTATGGTGATTTATATATTTTTAAAATCGATTTTTACAGTAACACTTTTTTCATATAACATAATTCAAAGTTGATACAAAAACAAAAAAGATGTGCTGATTCGAGTCAAATAGTTTGACCTATAATATTAATACATGTTATTAAAACCCTTTCAGTCACAGAAGCCTATATATAGGCTACCTGATTTTTTTTTCTCGTCATTTTTTTATATTTCATTAAAATTCCTGAAGTTTTTTGCATTTTTAGTTACTTTAGTATTGAAAGAACATAAAAATATAGTTTAATTAACAAAATTCTTTATAATATTGAATATATGAATAAACAAACATAAAAAATGCATTTGAATTGCGTGACTGAAAGGGTTAACGAGTAGCGAAGTTATGGTAATTCATATATTTTAAAAATCCGTTTTTTATAGTAAAACTTTTTTCATCGACATAATTCAAAGTTGATGCATGAATATAAAAGATTCCTTGGTTCGAGACGAATCGATTGACCTACAATATTAATATATTTTATTGAAGAGTAGGGAAGTTATTGTAATTTATATATTTTGAAAATCGGTTTTTTATACTAAAAATTTTCTCATTCTTATAATTTAAAGTTGATGCGAGAATAAGAAAGTTGTATTGATTCAAGACAAATCGATTGACCTATAATATTGATACATTTTATTGGAGATTAAGGAAGTTATGCTGATTTATAATAATTGAATCATCTGTTTCAAACAGAAAAACTTTTTTTATCGAAATAATTCAAAGTTGATGCATGAATATAAAAGATCCTTTATCCGAGAAGAATCGATTGACCTACAATATTAATACATTTTATGAAAGAGTAGGGAAGTTACGGTGATTTAAATATTTTTAAAATCGATTTTTATAGTAAAACTTTTTTCATTTAACATAGTTGAAAGTTGATGCAAAAACAAAAAAGATGTTCTGATTCGAGTCGAATCGTTTGGCCTATAATATTATTACATGTTATTGAAGAGTAGGGAAGTTATGGTAATTCATATATTTTGAAAATCGGTTTTTTATTGTAAAACTTTTTTCATCGACATAATTCAAAGTTGATGCATGTATATAAAAAATTCCTTGGTTCGAGACGAATCGATTGACCTGCAATATTAATACATTTTATTAAAGAGTGGGTAAGTTATGGTAATTTATATATTTTTAAAATCAATTTTTATAGTAAAATTTTTCTCATTCTGATAATTCAAAGTTGATGCAAGAAGAGAAAAGATATGTTGATTCGAGTCAAATCGATTGACCTATAATATTAATGCATTTTATTGAAGGGTAAGGAAGCTATGGTAATGCATAATATTTAAAAATACGGTTTTTTATAGTAAAACTTTTTTCTTCAACATACTTCAAAGTTAATGCAAGAATATAAAAGATTCCTTGTTTCGAGACGAATCGATTGACCTGAATATTAATACATTTTATTAAAGAGTGGGTAAGTTATGGTAATTTATATATTTTTAAAATCAATTTTTATAGTAAAATTTTTCTCATTCTGATAATTAAAGTTGATGCAAGAAGAGAAAAGATATGTTGATTCGAGTCAAATCGATTGACCTATAATATTAATGCATTTTATTGAAGAGTAAGGAAGCTATGGTAATGCATAATATTTGAATCATCTGTTTCAAACAGAAAAATTTTTTTCATCGATATAATTCAAAGTTGATGCATGAATATAAAATATGTGTTGAACCGAGACGAATCGATTGACCTACAATATTAATATATTTCATTGAAGAGTAGGGAAGTGATTGTAATTGATATATTTTGAGAATCGGTTTTTTATACTACAAATTTTCTCATTCTCATAATTTAAAGTTGATGCAAGAACAGAAAAATGTGTTGATTCGAGTCGAATCGATTGGCCTATAATATTAATACACTTGATTGAAGATTGAGGAAGCTATGCTCATTTATAATATTTGAATCATCTGTTTCAAACAGAAAAATTTTTTTCATCGATATAATTCAAAGTTGATGCATGAATATAAAAGATGTGTTGATTCGAGACGAATCGATTGACCTAAATATCAATATATTTTATTGAAGAGTAGGGAAGTTTATGTAATTTATATATTTTGAAAATCGGTTTTTCATACTACAAATTTTCTCATTCTCATAATTTAAAGTTCATGCAAAAAGAGAAAAGATGTGTTGATTCGAGTCGAATCGATTGACCTATAATATTAATACATTTGATTGAAGAGTGAGGAAGCTATGGTAATGCATAATATTTGAAAATACGGTTTTTTATGGTAAAACTTTTTTCTTCGGCATAATTCAAAGTTGGTGCATGAATATAAAAGATTCCTTGGTTCGAGACGAATCGATTGACCTATGATATTAATACATTTTATGAAAGAGTAGGAAAGTTATCATCATTTATATTATATGTAAAATCGATTTTTATAGTAAAAATTTTCTCATTCTCATAATTTAAAGTTGATGCGTGAATAGAAAAGTTGTGTTGATTCGAGACAAATCGATTGATCTATAATATTAATACATTTTATTGAAGAGTAAGGAAGTTATGGTAATTTATATATTTTTAAAAACGATTTTTATAGAAAAAATTTTCTCATTCTCATAATTTAAAGTTGATGCAAGAAAATAAAAGATTCCTTGATTCGAGGCAAATCAATTGATCTATAATATTAATACACTTTATTAAATATTAAGGAAGTTATGCTCATTAATAATATTTGAATCATCTATTTCAAACAGAAAAACTTTTTTCATCGACATAATTCAAAGTAGATGCATGAATAGAAAAAACTTTTTGATCATAAATTTTCAAATAAAATAATTCTGACAATTTTGGTAAAGAAATCATAAAGTGTTTAAAATTTAATCATAAATACAAACGAAGTGGAAACACTCGAGATCGAATTCACAGCTAGTTGTAAAAAAATATATGTATTAATTATGATACATATTTGTTTAAACAATAAGTGCTTTAAATTCTCTTTAATTCTCTATAAATCCTCTGTTGGAGCTTAAATGCTGATCATATTCTCGAAAGCATTTGCTCAACATAAATTCTTTGGCATTTAAGAACTCTTATCCGGTGTAATCCACCTTTGCTGGATCTAGGAATAAATTTATAACCTAAATATAAATAAAAATACCTTTTAAAATAAAAAATAAAAACATAAATAAAAAAATAAAAAATACAATCTTATCAGAAAACTGAAGGTGGGAAGTACGAGCTGACACACTTAGTGAGTGGAGTTCAGTAAAGTGGAGTTCAGCATTCAGACCTCAGTCGTCGGTAACCGGCTCTGAGGTCCGGGCCTTTTTCTTTGCCCTCTGATGCCAGCAAAACTGAAAGCAAATTAAAAGCCATGAGCTCGTTCAAAACGGTGAGAAGTTTTTTCCAGTTTCTGTGCTCAAAATTTAAAAAGAAAAACCCAAAAGTGTATTCTTCAAGTGAATTAATTACCCGTGAAAGTGAAAAATTTATTAATCACAAATGATCAGATTGATCGAGTGTCAACAATTGCGATGAAATAAATTTTTGCTCTTCTTAGTGTGATAATTTTTGAACTTTTGGAAATTATGGATTCCGTATTTTCCTATTTTGAATGTGGGATAAAAATTTATTTGGAAATGTGTAAATTGTCTGGTGGTTGAATAAAGGCTCTGAAGGGAACTGAAAGGAATTGATGGGGGAAAAAAAGCAACCTTGTGACAAACCAGTTCCGTTATAAAAATTTAATCCAGTGTTCTTTGTTTTATATTATTTTTATTTATTTATACGTATTTTGCAAAAACAAGCTGGATTGCAAATCAATTCTAATTCAAGAATGAAAATTTTTATGTTTAAGAATAATTATTTTTTTTTATAAATATTTATATAGAAAGACTAGAGTCACAATAACAAAACTCAATTATTTGATTAATGATGCTCCATCCTCATCATAGAATTTTATACAAATAAAATGGAAAAATTTCAAATTTATCTGTTTATTCCAACCATAAAAGATGAATTTTCAACTAAAACAGTTAAATTTTTAACCAAAAACTGGAAATTTCAACGAAAAAACTAAATTTTCACCCAAAAACAAGAATGTTCAAAAATACAGTTAAATTTTCGTCCAAAAAAGATAACTTTTTTACAAAATACTTGATTTTTCAACCAAATAATCAAATTTCCAACAAAGAATATAAATTTTCAACCGAATACTTGAATTATCTTTCTAAAAAGATCAATTTTCATATAAAAAAGATAACTTTTCAATCAAAAATATAACAATTAGAATTTCCAGTTTAAGAAATATTTTTTCAACAAAAAAACGAATCTTCAACAAAATACATAAATTTTAAAATAAAAAGATAAATTGTTAATAAAATGCATACATTTTCAACAAAATACTTAAATTCAGAACTAAAAAAAAAATTTCAACCAAAAATAGAATAGTTGAATTTTCATTAAAAAAAAAATTTAACCAAAAAAAAGCAATTTTTAAACAGAATACTTAAATTTTCAAAGAAAAAACTGAATTTTCAACAAAATAGTTACAATTTTAACCTAATCCTTGAATTTTTTACCTACAAAGATTAATTTTCAACAAAATACTTAAATTTTCGTCTAAAAGGGATTTTTCAACCAAAAATAGAATAGTTGAATTTTCATTTTAGAATATATATATTTCAACTATAAAAAACAACAAATTTTCAACGAAATACTTGAATTTTCAAATAAGAAACTGAATTTGAATTGTAATTATTTCAATAAATTTTTAACCGAATACTTGGATTATCTTTCTTAAAAGATGAATTTTCATCTAAAATATAACTTTTTATCCAAAAATATAATAAGTTGAATTTCCAGTTTAAGAAATATTGTTTCAACAAAAAAAACGAATTTTCAACAAAATACAGAAATTTTAAAATAAAAAGATAAATTGTCAATAAAATACATAAATTGTCAATAAAATACATACATTTTCATCAAAATATTTAAATTCAGAACTAAAAAAAAAATTTCAACCAAAAATAGAATAGTTGAATTTTCACTGAAAAAAAATGTAACCAAAAAAAGCAATTTTTAAACAGAATACTTAAATTTTCAACCAAAAAACTGAATTTTCAACAAAATAGTTACAATTTTAACCTAATACTTGCATTTTTTACGTAAGAAGATTAATTTTCAAAAAAATTCATTATTTTTATTTAAAAAAGATGGTTGAATTTTCATTAAAAAAATAAAATTTCAACAACAAAAAAACGATTTTCCATCAAAATACTTAAATTTTCATCTAAAAAGGATTTTTCAACCAAAAATAGAATAGTTGAATTTTCATTAAAAAAAATATATATTTCAACTAAAAAAAAACAACAAATTTTCAACGAAATACTTGAATTTTCAAATAAGAAACTGAATTTAAATTATAATTATTTTAATAAATTTTTAACCGAATACTTGAATTATCTTTCTGAAAAGATGAATTTTCATCTGAAATATAATTTTTTATCCAAAAATATAGTAATAAAATTCCCAGTTTAAAAAAAACCACAAAAAAAAAAGAATTTTCAACAAAATACCTCAATTTTCAACCAAAAAACTGAACTTTCAACAAAATACACGAATTTTCAACCAATTTTAAAAAATTTTAACCATATACTAGAATTTTCTACCTATAAAGATTAATTTTAAACATAATTCATTATTTTTATCTAACAAAAAATACATTTTCACGAAAAAATAGAATTCTTAAATTTTGATAAAATTTTTTTTTTAATTCAACAAAATAATTGAATTGTCAAACAAAAAAATGATTTTAAAACCAAAATGATAAAGTTTCAACTAATGAGTCTACTTTTCTATAAAAAAAGATGAATTTTCAACAAAATATACGAGTTTTCAACTAAAAAATAAATTTTCAACCAAATATAGAATAGTTGAATTTTCGTTTAAAAAAATTAAATTTCATCCATAAAGAAAAAAAAACAAATTTTCAACAAAACACTTGAATTTTGAACAACAACAAAAAAACTGAATTCTCAACCAAAGAGAAGAATTTTCAACTAATGCGATTTTGTGTTTTCGAAGGAAGACGAGTTTTCAACCACATACGTGAATTTTTAAATGAAAAAGATCAATTTTCAATAAAATGCTTAAATTTGCAACTAAAAATGATGAATTTTTGACCAAACATAGAATAGCTGAATTTTCATTTGAAAAATAAAATTTCAAACCAAAAAAAAACAAATTTTCAACAAATTACATAAATTTTCAACCAGAAAAACTGAATTTTCACTTAAAAAGATGAAGTTTTGACTAATGAGATTATTTTTCTACCAAAAATTACGATTCTTCAACAAAATACGTGAATTTGAAAAAAATGATTTTAAAACCAATATGATAAAGTTTCAACTGATGAGATTAATTTTCTATCAAAAAAGATGAATTTTCAACAAACTATACGAGTTTTCAACTAAAAAATAAATTTTCAACCAAATTTAGAATAGTTAAATTTTCGTTTGAAAAAATGAAATTTCATCCATAAGAAAAAAAATAAATTTTCAACAAAATACTTCAATTTTTAACAACAACAAAAAAAACTGAATTTTCAACCAAAAAGACGAATTTTCAACTAATGGGATTTTGTTTTTTTTTTCGCAGGAAGACGAGTTTTCAACCAAATATGTACGTGAATTTTTGAATGAAAAAGATAATTTTTCAATGAAATGCTTAAATTTTCAACTAAAAATGATGAATTTTTTACCAAAAATAGAATACCTGAATTTTCATTTAAAAAATAAAATTTCAACAAAAAAAACGTGTTTTCAAGAAAATACCTAAATTTTCAACCCAAAAAACTGAATTTGCACTCAAAAAGATGAAGTTTCAACTAATGAGATTATTTTTCTACCAAAAATTACGATTCTTCAACAAAATACGTGAATTTTGAAACAAATAATTGAATTTTCAACAACACAGTTGAATTTTCGTCCAAAAAGATGACCTTTTTAGAAAAAACTTGATTTTTCAACAAAATAATTAAATTTTCAACAAAATAGATAAATTTTTAACCGAATATTAGAATTATCTTTCTAAAAAAAATTAATTTTCATCTAGAAATATAACTTTTGAACCAAAAATAGAATAGCTGAATTTCCAGTTAAAAGAATTAATTAAAAATTTTTAAAATTTTTTTATTTTAATTTTCAACAAGAAAAAACATGAATTTTCAATGCTTAAAGTCGAAGTTTCTGTTCAAATAGACGAATGTTAAAAAACAGTTGAATTTTCAAACAAAAAAGTTGACTTTTTAACAAAATACTTGATTTTTCAAAAACTTGTTGCATTTTAAACCAAGTACTTGAATTTTCTACCTACAAAGATGAATTTTCATTAAGATACATGAATTTTCAACGAAATAGTTGAATTTTCAACTAAAAAAAGATACATTTTCAACCAAATAGTTGAATTTTCAAGTTGAATAGATAAATTTTCAACAAAATAGTTTAATTTTCCACCACAGAGATTATTTTTTAACTAAAATGTTGAATCTTTAAAGGAAATAGGTTAATTTTTAGTTAAAAAATATATTTTCAACATGAATTTTTAACTAAAAAAGATAAATTTTCAACCAAATACTTGATTTTGCAACAAAATAATTTCATTTTTAATAAAATATTTGAATTTTCTACCTACAAAGATGAATTTTCAGTAAAATACGTGAATTTTCAACTAAAAAGATAAATTTTTAACAACAAAAAAATAATTGAATTTCCAGTTATAGAAGTATATTTTTAACAACAAATTTTCAAGTAAATATTAAGATTTTCAACAAAAAAACTGAATTTTCAATCAAAAGGATGAATCGCTGATGATCTCAATTTATGGGATTACGTTTCTATCAAAAAAGATACATTTTCAACAAAATACATGAATTTTCAAACAAATGGCTGAATTTTTAACTGAAAAATATCAATTTTCAATTTAAAATAGAATAGTTAAATTTGAGTTCAAAAAATTAGTTTTGACTCAAACGGACCCATTTTTTATTTTAAAATTTGATTTTTCAACAAAATAATTCTATTTTCAACTATACAGTTAAATTTTAAACCGAATTTTTGAATTTTCTACGTACAAAGATGAATTTTCAACTAAAAAAGATAACTTTTTAACCAAAATTAGAATAGTTGAATTTCCAATTAAAAGAAATGAAATCTCAACAACCAAAAAGCTAATTTTTAACAAAATAGTTAAATTTTCAACCAAAGATTTGAATACCTTGTGTTATAGTACAGCTAATTGATCTAGTCAGTGAAGTCAAGATTGGGAATGATCCAGGCAATGAAGTCAAGATTGGGCATGGTCCAGTCAATGAAGGCAAGATTGAAAATTATCTGACAAATAATGTCAAGATTGGACATGGTCCAACCAATGAAGGCAAGATTGGGCATGGTCCAGTCAATGAAGGCAACATAGGAAATAATCTAACGAATAATGTCAAGATTGGACATGATCCAGGTACTGAAGGCTAGATTGGACATGGTCCAGCCAATGAAGACAAGATTGGACATGATCCATAAGTGAAGGCTAGATTGGGCATGGTCCAGTCAATGAAGGCAAGCTTGAAAATAATCTGACCAATAATGTCAAGATTGGACGTGATCCAGGCAGTAAAGGCTAGATTGGACATGGTCCAGCCAATGAAGACAAGATTGGACACGATCCATAAGTGAAGGCTAGATTGGGCAATAGGCATGCTCCAGCCAATTAAAGCAAGATTCGAAAAAACATAACCAATAATGGCAAGATTAGACATGATCCAGTCAGTGAGGGCTACATTGGGCATGATCCGTACAATGAAGTCAAGATTGGGCATGTTCCACCCAATGAAGGCAAAAATTGAAAAAATTTGACCAATTATGTCAAGATTGGACACGATACAGGCTAGATTAGACATGGTCCCGTAAATGAAGTCAAGATTGGGCATGTTCCAGTCAATGAAGACAGGATTAGAAATAATCTAACCGACAATGTCAAGCTTGGACATGATCCAGGCAATTAAGACTAGATTGGGCATCGTCCAGGCAACGAAGGCAAGATTGGACATGGTCCAGTCAATAAAGGCAACATAGGAAATAATCTAACCAATAATGTCAAGATTGGATATGATACGGAAAGTGAAGGCTACATTGGACATAGTCCAGCCAATAAAGGCAAGATTGGGCATGATCAAGTCAATGAAGGCAAGAATGAAAATAATCTGACCAATAATGTTCAGATTGGACATGATCCAGGCAGTGAAGGCTAGATTGGGCATGGTCCAGGCAATTAAGGCAAAATTGGGCATGGTCCAGCCAATGAAGGCAAGATTGGAAATAATCTGACCAATAATATCAAGATTGGACATGATCCAGGCAGTGAAGGCTAGATTGGGCATGGTCCAGGCAATTAAGACAAGATTGGGCATGGTCCATAAGTAAAGGCTATATTGGACAATGGGCATGTTCCAGCCAATAAAAGCAAGATTAGAAAAAATATAACCAATAATGTCAAGATTAGACATGATCCAGTCAGTGAAGGCTACATTGGGCATGATCCAGACAATGAAGTCAATATTGGGCAATTTAAAGCCAATGAAGGCAGAAATTGAAAAAAAATGTAACCAATAATGTCAAGATTGGACACGATACAGGCTAGATTAGACATGGTCCCGTCAATGAAGTCAAGATTGGGCATGGTCCAGTCAATAAAGGCAAGATTGAAAATAATCTAACCAACAATGTCAAACTCGGACATGATCCAGTGCGTGAAGGCTAGATTGGGCAATGGTCCAGGCAATGAAGGCAAGATTGGACATGGTTCAGTCAATAAAGGCAACATAGGAAGTAATCTAACCAATAATGCCAAGATTGGATATGTTACGGACAGTGAAGGCTACATTGGACATAGTCCAGCCAATGATGGCAAGATTGGGCATGATCCAGTCAATGAAGGCAAGAATGAAAATAATCTGACCAATAATGTCAAGATTGGACATGATCCAGGCAGTGAAGGCTAGATTGGACATGATCCAGCCAATAAAGACAAGATTGGGCATGGTCCAGGCAATGAAGTCAAGATTGAAAATAATCTGACCAATAATGTCAAGGTTTCACATGATCCAGGCAGTGAAGGCTAGACTGGACATGGCCCAGTCAATGAAGACAAGATTGGACATGATCCATAAGCGAAGGTTGGATTGGGAAAAGGGCATGGTCCAGCCAATGAAAAAGATTCGAAAAAATATAACCAATAACGTCAAGATTACACATGATCCAGTCAGTGAAGGCTAGATTGGCCATGGTCCAGTCAATGAAGGCAAGATTGGAAATAATCTAACCAACAATGTCAAGCTTGGACATGATCCAGGCAATTAAGACTAGATTGGGCATGGTCCAGGCAATGAAGGCAAGATTGGGCATGGTCCAGTCAATAAAGGCAAGATTGGGCATGGTCCAGACAACGAAGGCAAGATTGGGCATGGTCCATTAGGAATATTTTTATCCAACAAATCAAAAGTAGGAATAATCTCTTTCTTGACGGGTTATTATTCCTAATAAAAAAAACTTTGGACAAATTGTAACTTTAATATTTAGACGAGAAATTAGTTCTTAAATTATATTTATTTTGTAATTGATTATGTAATTGAATGTAAAATTTAAATTTTTTCATAAGGAACAACAAGTGTGTTACCTAAAGGTCGTAAAATCTAGAATTATTTTCAGAGAATAAAAAACAGAGAAAAACTGCACTGCTAGTTTGCATTTTACGCAATTGAGGCGCCGGATGCAAGAAGGAGATATAGAATTATTTTGCTGGAGTGGGGAGGCCCCTGAGCACTTGAAACTAAAGTTTTCAGTTTTAATTTTTGAAATATATATCCTGAGGGAAAATTTAATTCCGCATCTTTTTTTCCTCATAAAAAAAGTTGTAGCTTTTTTATTTTTCGAATTATTTACGAAAAACTGTTTTTTTCTTTGATCAAAATATTTTGATTTTTTTCACTTCAACTCGCCACAAAATGGGAGGTTTTTGATATTTTGTAATAAAACTTATCAGAAATATGCATTGTCATGTTCTGCGACCGATGACGCCAGCAAATGTTCAAAATGTTTATTTAAAAAATTGTTAATAATTTTTATCCAAGACTATGCATAATTCGTGCACAAAGAACTTCTAGCGTTTCGGGAGTCGAGCGAATTTTGAGCAAGCGAAAACTGTCAGCGAGAAAGTTGTTCAGAAAGGTTCAAGGAAGTTTTCTGGAAAGTTTTAGCTCAATTGGAATAGTAGTTAACAAACTGTTGATGTTTTAATTTGCAGGCGCGATGGAATTTACTCCGCGTATACTATAGCCTGGCCGGTAAACCGCTACCCCAGCGTTAGGTGCAACTGTGCCTCACAGCCCGTCGAGATTTTGTAATTAGAATACAAAGAATATGGAAAATCATGGTTTATAATAAATAGTTCTTCTTCTCTGATAAAAATATTTTTATTGTGCTACTTTTAGGAACATGAACTTCATAAAAGTCTTAAAAATAAGGAATCTCTCTAATTTTTTTTTTTTTTTTTGTATTCGGCGTGTCCTCCGTCTGACCTCTATTTGTAAATATACTTATATAGGCTTGTGGGTTGTTTCTTTACCAAAAATAAAGTATATCAGTTTAGTTTAGTTTCTTTCGATTAGCAGAGCAGATTGTAGAAATATTACGTGATATATAAAAGATAAAAGTTGTTCGATTAAATTATCCTGATAGCTATTGAAGTGCTATTAGATAAATATAGTGAAGTTTTCCAATTAAAAAATGGAAAATAATTTAAAATCTACGAATGGTAGAAAACGAACGAAGCATGAAAGTTTGTGGGAAAGAAATGTTCTAAAATGTTGCAGAAATGCGGTATGTAATAATTAATTTATTTTAGTTATCACCAAAATATCAATGTGTACTGTGTTTTTAATTCCAAAATCTGGACGGGCTGTGAGGCATAGTTGCACCTAACGCTGGGGTAGCGGTTTACCGGCCGGGCTGTAGTCTACGCGGAGTAAATTCCATCGCGCCGGCAAATTAAAACATCAACAGTTTGTTAACTACTATTCCAATTGAGCTAAAACTTTCCAGAAAACTTCCTTGAACCTTTCTGAACAACTTTCTCGCTGACAGTTTTCCCTTGCTCAAAATTCGCTCGACTCCCGAAACGCTAGAAGTTCTTTGTGCACGAATTATGCACCGTCTTGGAAAAAAATTATTAACAATTTTTTAAATGATCATTTCAAACTTTTGCTGACGTCATCGGTCGCAGAACATGGCAATCCATATTTCTGACAAATTTTATTACAAAATATCAAAAACCTGACATTTTGTGGCGAGTTGAAGTGAAAAAAATCAAAATATTTTGTTCAAAGAAAAAAACAGTTTTTCGTAAATAATTCAAAAAATAAAAAAGCTACAACTTTTCTTATGGAAAGAAAGAGATGCGAAATTGAATTTTCACTCAGGATGTATATTTCAAAAATTAAAATTGAATACTTTAGTTTTAAGTGCTCAGGGGCCTCCCCACTCCAGCAAAATAATTCTATATCTCCTTCTTGCATCCGGCGCCTCAATTCTTGGTCAGTGACTAAATTGGCCAGTTTAGAATCTCTAACTTTTAAAATTTAAATTAGGTGATAAGAATCTGAGATCCTATTTTAAAAGCATTTCTTCGCGCTTTCGTGGATTTCCAAAGGAAACGGAAACTTAACAAAAAATTCAAGGCGAAGTTCTTTCTAGCCTGTTAATTTCCAGTTTCAAAATAGGTTTAAAGAAAATCAATTTTTAATAAAAAATAAACAAATTCGAATAACTATTTATTTTTTAAGGTTCTATAAATATAATTTTTGTAAGACTCTTGAGAAACTTCAAAAAGATTTTTCAAGATTTCAGATATCTCAAATCGAAATTTGAAAAAAAGTTAATTTTCAACCAAATAATTATCTTTCAACCATAAAAGATGAATTCTCAACGAAAAATGAAATTTCTACCAAAAGAGATGAATTTTTAAAGATAATTTAAACAGACTCAAATTATTCGTAACATTTTGAAAAATGTTCCAGATCTTCTTTCACATTTTCAGAAATCTTTTCAAATTTTCTTAAAAAATTAATTTAAAAAAAATAAAAAATCATATAAAACTTTTCTAGAATCTTCAGAAAAGTTTTTTATTTACTTCAATCCTCTCAAAATTCATTTAAAAACTTCGAAATCCACAAAAATTTACATTTTCTTTTAAATTTTTGAAATCTTTTCAAATTTTAAATTGTTTTTTAATCTTTTTAAAAATTCTAAACCTTCTAAATATCTTTTAAATGATTTGAATTTTAACTAATTTTTTTTTTTTTTAATTCTGCAAGATTAAATAAAATTGCCTTAAAATCTTCCAGATTCTTGTTTTTTTTATATTTTGGAAATCTTTTAAAAGGTTTTTTTTTTTTTAAGTTAATTAAAAATTAATTTTTCAAATTAAAAAATCATTTTTTATTTTCCCAAGAATCTTATGATTTTTTTTTATTATTTAAAAGCATTCCAAATACTTAAAAAGTTGAAAAATTTTATTTCAAAATTTTCAAAAATGTACATTTTGTTTAAAACATTTTTTCAATCGTTCAAAATTTCAAATTATTTTTTCAATTCTTTCAAAACTTCTAAATATCTTTTAAAATGATCCACATTTCCAAATTTTCCCATGAATCTTAAGAATTTTTTTTTTTATTTACTTAAATCCTCTCAAAATTCTTCTAAAAACTTCGAAAGTATTTTTTCGATAAATTCTGAAAAATTGCCTTAAAATTTTCCAGATTGTGTTTTTTTTTTTTAAATATTGGAAATGTTTCAAAATGTTTTACAATATTTCAAAATATTTTCTTCAAAAATTAATTTTCAAATTAAAAAATCATTTAGAATTTTCCCAGGAATCTAAAGAACTTTTGTTTATTTTCTTGAAAATTTCCAAAAATCTTAAAAAGCTTCTAAATTTCATTTTGTTTGTAAATTTATTTATTTTAGTTAGAAAGTCAACTATTTGGTTGAAAATTCGTCTTCTTGGTTAAAAGTTCAGATTTTTGATTGAAAAATCCATCTTTTGTTTGAAAATTTATCTAATTTGTTGAAAGTGAAACAATTTTGTTGAAAAGTATCCTTTTTGGTTGAAAAGTCAACTACCTCGTTGAAATTCTTTTTTTTTGTCTTTAAAATTCTGTTTTTTTTTGTTGAATATTAATTTTTTTTAACTGAAAATTTAATTATTTTGTTAAGAATTAATCTAATTTGCTTTAAATTAAACAATTTTGATAAAAAGTATCCTTTTTGTTGAAAAGTCGACTTTTTCTTTGAAAATTCGTCTTTTTGGTTCAGGATTCGAAAATAAATTTTTTTTTTTAATTGAAAGTTTTACTATTTTAACTGAAAATGTATCTATTCCATTTTTATTCTGAATTTTCTTTTTTATTGAAAAATGTAACTATTTAGTTGAAAATATATTTTTCAATCGAACATTTAGCCAAAGCAGTTGAAGATTCATCATTTTGGTCGAAAATATTTAATATTATATTAAAATAAATAATATTATATTTTATTATTTATTATTTTCTATTATTATTTATTATTATTTATTATTGATTTACTTAATATAAAATAAAAATGGAAAAAAAGTGAATTTGAAAAAATTTTCATTTTCAGCCAAAGAGATTAATATTTAACTAAAATGATGAATCTTCAACTAAAATAGTTAAATTTTTAGTTAAAAAATATATTTCAAACAAAAAAACAATGATTTTTCAACAAAATACTTGAATCCTGAACCAAAAAGACGAATTTTCAACAAAACTTTTCAAAACAAGACTTTTCGAACAAAAAGGATATTTTTTATGAAAATTATATATTTTTAACAAATTGAATTAATTTTTAACCAAATAGTAAAATTTTCAGTTAAAAAAATTGATATTTAACCAAAAAAAAAGAATTTTCAAAGAAAAAAAAAAATTCAACGAAGTAGTTGACTTTTCAACCAAAAAGGATACTTTTTAACAAAATTGTTTCACTTTCAACAAATTAGATACATTTTCAAACAAAAAGTGAATTTTTCAATAAAATATCTAAACTTTTAACCAAGAAGATGATTTTTCAACCAAAAAATACTGGTTGAATTTTCAACTTGAAAAGATAAATTTTCAAACAAAAATGTAATATAGTTACATTTTCAATTAGAACAATGAATTTTTTACATCAAACAACGAATTTCCAACAAAATGCATGAATTTTCAACCAAATTTTAAATATTAAGATTTTTGAAAATTTTCAAGAAAATAAATAAAAGTTCTTCGGATTCCCAGGAAAGTCCTAAATGATTTTTTAATTTGAAAATTAATTTTTGAAGAAAATATTTTTAAATATTGTAAAACACTTTGAAACATTTCAAAAATTTAAAAAAAACACAATCTGGAAAATTTTAAGGCAATTTTGAAGAATTTATCAGAATTGAAAAAAAGAATTATTAAAAATTCCAATAATTTAAAAAGATGTTTAGAAGGCTTAGATGTTTTGAAAAGAGTAAAAAATAATATAAAAATTTAAAGGATTTCAACAAATTTAAAAGAAAATGTACATTTCTGAAGATTTCGAAAAAATACTTTCAAATGTTTTAGAAGAATTTTGAGAGGATTTAAGTAATTAAAAAAACTTTGAAATTTTAAAAGATGGAAAAAATGTTGTAAACAAAATGTACATTTTTGAAAATTTTGAAATAAAATTTTTAAGCTTTTTAGGGATTTGGAATGCTTTCAAATAATAAACAAAATCATAAGATTATTAAAAAAATGAAAAATGATTTTTTAGTTTGAAAAATTAATTTTTAAGGAATATTTGAAAAAAACACATTTTAAAAGATTTCCAAAATAAAAAAAAAAAGAATCTGGAAGATTTTAAAGCAATTTTATTTAATTTTGCAGAATTGTAAAAAAATTTTAGGAAAAATTCGAATCATTTTAAAAAATATTTAGAAGGTTTAGAAGTTTTAAAAAGATTAAAAAACAATTTAAAATTTGAAAAGTCTTAAAAATTCAAAAGAAAATATAAATTTTTGTTGATTTCGAAGTCTTTTAATGAATTTTGAGAGGATTGAAGTAAATAAGAAACTTTTCTGATGATTTTGGAAAAGTTTTAAATGATTTTTTATTTTTTTTTATTTAATTTAATTTTTTACCAAAAAGTGGAATTTTCAACTAAAACCATGAACTTTTAGCCAAGAAGGTGAATTTTCAAACAAAAAGGATACTTTTTATCAAAATTATTTTATTTTAAACAAATTGGATTAATTCTTAACCAAATAGTAAAATGTTCAGTTAAAAAAATTTATATTTAACCAAAAAAAAGATTTTTCAAGAAAAAAAAAATTTCAACGAAGTAGTTGACTTTTCAACCAAAAAGGATACTTTTTAACAAAATTGTTTCACTTTCAACAAATTATATAAATTTTCAAACAAAAAGTGGATTTTTCAATAAAATATCTGAACTTTTAACCAAGAAGATGATTTTTCAACCAAAAAATACTGGTTGAATTTTCAACTTAAAAAGATAAGTTTTCAAACAAAAATGGAATATAGTTACATTTTCAATTAGAACAATGAATTTTTTACAACAAAAAACGAATTTTCAACAAAATGCATGAATTTTCAACCAAATTTTAAGTTTTAAGATTTTTGAAAATTTTCAAGAAAATAAACAAAAGTTCTTCAGATTCCCGGGAAAATTCTAAATGATTTTTCAATTTGAAAATTAATTTTTGAAGAAAATATTTTGAAATATTGTAAAAACATTTTGAAATATATCAAAAATTAAAAAAAAACACAATCAAGAAAATTTTGAGGCATTTTTGCAGAATTTAAAAAAAGAATTATTAAAAATTTCAATAATTTCAAAAGTTGTTTAGAAAGCTTAGAAGTTTTGAAAAGATTAAAAAATAATATAAAAATTTAGAAGATTTTAAAAAAATTTAAAGAAAATGTACATTTCTGAAGATTTCGAAAAAATACTTTCAAAGTTTTCAGAAGAATTTTGAGAGGATTTAAGTAAATACAAAAACTTTGAAATTTTTACAGATTAATAAAATGTTTTAAACAAAATGTACATTTTTGAAAATTAAAAAAATTTTTTTTTGAGCTTTCAAAGGGTTTGGAATGCTTTTAAATAATAAAAAAATCATAAGATTCTTGGGAAAATTAAAAATGATTTGTTAGTTTGAAAAATTAATTTTTAAGGAATATTAAAAAAAATCATTTTAAAAGATTTTAAATTTTATTTAATTTTGCAGAATTTAAAAACAATTGTAGGAAAAATTTGAATCATTTTAAAAGATATTTAGAAGGGTGAGAAGTTTTAAAAAGATTAAAAAACAATTTAAAATTTGAAAAAATTTCAAAAATTTAAAAGAAAATGTAAATTTTTGTGGATTTCGAAGAAAAATTTAGAAGTCTTCTAATGAATTTTGAAAGGATTGAAGTAAATAAAAAACTTTTCTGAAGATTCTGGAAAAGTTTTAAATGATTTTTTATTAAAAAAAAATTAATTTGTAGTTATTTATAACTACAAGAAAAACCTAGAAACACTACCCGAATCGGGTAGTGTCACGCCTACCCTGAAAGGGAAATGGTTTAATGGTATATATATATTTAAAAAAAAAAATTGAATTTTTTGTTAATTGAAACTCATTTTAAAAAGTAGAGCGCCTGTTTTCGGTTCACCACGGGAACACTCCCAGTAGCGCGTTGCCCATTTCCAGGCGCATGAAGTTCAGAATATTATCAATTAACAAACAAAAAAAAAAAAAAAAACATTGTTCGAAAAACTGGCTCTGGTAATGCACATATATAAGCCTTTAGATTATGTGGCAAAAACCTTACATCAAACAATTCATCCTTCTGGCCGTATTTTGTAATATTCTATAAACCGACTCATTTGAAGCACCTTAAGAGTTAAAAGAGAATGTAAGTTTTCCCAGTCATTTGAGTCTTCGTTAAATTAATTGAGTCATTGGATAAGATTTTTTTTTCAACGAATTACTTTTACACTTTCGTAATAAATTACTCTCATTTATTATTTACATAAGGGGCCGTACTTAAATTACGTAACGGATTATAGGCCCTCTCTGAGAATAAAACAGTCTTTCAGATACAAATTAAAAATTTTAAAATTTATTAATTTATTTTAAACAAAAGAATCTCTTTTCTACTATAAAGGATGGCTTTTTAACAAAATACTTGAATTTTCAACAAAATAATTAAATTTTTAACATAGTTGAATTTTCAACCTAAAAATATAAATTCCCAACAAAAAGTGTCATAGTTTATTTTTCAATCAAAAAAGATGAAATTTATACAAGAAAATTTTTTTTTTTAAACCAAAAAGACGAATTTTCAACGAATAAAGATTTTTCACTAAAGAAAGAAAATTTTACCTAAATTGTTGAACCTTCAAGCCAAAAGACGAATTTCCTCTACAAAAATTGAATTTACAAACAAAAAATATGACTTCAGCAAAAAATTATTTTTCCACGAAACTGATGCATTTTTACCCAACAAAAATGAAATTGTAAACCAAGAAAATTATTTTATTTTTTTACCAAAAAGGGAGAATTTTCAACTAAAAAAGACCAATCTTAAAAAAATGGAAAAGTTCCATTTTCAATTAAAAAATTAATTAAAAAAAAAAACTTCAACTTTTTACCAAGTAGTTGAATTTTCAATTTAAAAAGATTAATTTTCAACAAAATAGTTAAACTTTCAACCAAAGAGATGAATTTTCAACTAAAAATATAATTCTTAAAAAAAAAAAGATTTTTTAATAAAGTGTTTCAACCAAATCTTTCAAACAAAATAGTTGAATACTCAAACGAAGAAGATTAATTTTTAACCAAAAATTTGAAAATTCATAAAAAAAAGAAGATACTACCAAAGCGGATGAATTTATAAATCAAAAACATGAATTAAAAAATAATAGTTGAATTTTCTGTTAAAAAAGATTTTAGTTGACTTTTCCCGATCAAAATATGAATTTTTAACCAAGAAATATGTTTCTACAAAATAATTGAATTTTCAATCCAAAAAGACGAATTTTTACCCAAAAAGGATAACTTTTTAAGGAAATTGTTGAATTTTCTACACAATAGTTGCATTTCTGGATGAAAATTCAACTATTTTTTAAAAATTTGTTTTCTTTTTAAATAAAAATTCATCTGTTCTAAGAAAAATTTTTATTTAAAAAGAAAACAAATTTTTAAAAAGTAGTTGAATTTTCATCCAGAAAAGATTCCAGTTGACTTTTCAAGATCAAAATATGAATTTTTTAAAGAAAAATAAGTTTCTACGAACAAAATTGAATTTTTCATCGAAAAAGATGAATTTTCTCAACCAAAAGGGATGAATTTTTAACCAAATAGTTCAATTTTTATCCAAGAAAGGTGAAATTTTTTTTTTTTTTATGAAATTTGTACTAAAACAGATGAATTTTTAATAAAAAAAGGGACACATTTTTTTAAAAGTTGAACTTTCATCCAGAAAAGCTTTCAGTTCATTTTTTAACACCAAAATATAAATTTTAAACAAAAAGTAAATTTTCAACCAAAAGTATGACTTTTTAACCAAATAGTTTTATTTTCAACCAAACAGTTACATTTTTATCCGAGAAAGATGTAATTTCTGCTAAAGCAGGTGAATTTTGAAATCAGAAAGACCAATTTTCAAAAAAGAGTTGAATTTTCAACCAAATAGTTGCATTTTTATTCAAAAAAGATAAAATATTTCTTCTAAAATAGATGAATTAAAAAAAGCAACTTAAAAAAAATAGTTAAATTTTCATCCAAAGAAGATTCCTGTCTAAATAAAAAATATAAATTTACAAACAAAATGGAATTTAGAAGATTTTTTAAAATTTTCAAGAAAATGAATAAAAATTCTTCAGATTCCCGGGAAAATTCTGAATGATTTTTTAATTTCAAAATTAATTTTTGAAGAAAATATTTTGAAATATTGTAATTTCGAAACATTTCCAAAATTAAAAAAAACAACACAATCTGGAAAATTTTAAGGCAATTTTGCAGAATTTATGAGAATTTAAAAGAAAATATTAAAAATTTCAATAATTTTAAAAGATGTTTATAAAGCTTAGAAGTTTTGAAAAGATTAAAAAATAATATAAAAATTTGAAAGATTTCAAAAAATTTAAAAGGAAGTGTACATTTC
This sequence comes from Andricus curvator, assembly GCA_932195095.1. Lineage (NCBI taxonomy): Eukaryota > Metazoa > Arthropoda > Insecta > Hymenoptera > Cynipidae > Andricus > Andricus curvator. The sequence continues at coordinate 86,465 of CAKNYM010049203.1, read as the reverse complement.
TGAAGATTTCGAAAAAATACTTTCAAAGTTTTTAGAACAATTTTGAGAGGATTTAAGTAACTAGAAAAAATTTGAAATTTTAAAAGATTGAAAAAATGTTTTAAACAAAATGTAGATTTTTGAAAATTTTGAAATAAAATTGTTAAGCTTTTTAAGGATTTGGAATGCTTTCAAATAATAAACAAAATCATAAGATTCTTGGGAAAATGAAAAATGATTTTTGTGTTTGAAAAATTATTTTTTAAGGAATATTAAAAAAAAAACATTTTAGAAGATTTCCAAAATAAAAAAACAAGAATCTGGAAGATTTCAAAGTAAATTATCTAAGAAATAGTTAAATTTTCAACAAAACAGTTACATTTTTATCCAAGAAAGATGTAATTTCTGCTAAAGCAGGTGAATTTTGATATCAGAAAGACAAATTTTCAAAAAAAAGTTGAATTTTCAACCGAACAGTTGCATTTTTATTCAAGAAAGATGAAATATTTTTTTTAAAACAGATGAATTAAAAAAAAATTTTTTTAAATAGTTAAATTTTTATCCAAAGAAGATTCCAGTTCACTTTCCAACACCAAAATAAGAATTGTAAACTATAAGTTAATTTTCTGCTAAATAGTCGAATTTTTAACCAAAAAGTATGACTTTTTAACAAGATTGTTAAATTTTCAACCAAACAATTGCATTTTTGTCAAAGAAAAATGAAAATTCTACTAAAACTGGTGAATTTCTAAATCAAAAAGACGAATTTTCAAAAAAAGAGTTGAATTTTCATCCAAAAGGATTTCAATTAAATTTTCAACAGAAAAATACAAATTTAAAAAAAAGTTAATTTTCTAGGAAATAGTTGAATTCTCTACCAAATAGTTGAATTTTTATCGAAGAAAGATGAATTTTTTTTAAATGAAATTCGTACTAAAACAGAAGAATTTTTAATAAAAAAAGGACAAATTTTTCAATGAATTTTTTCAACCATAAGGGATGCATTTTTAACGAAATAGTTGAATTCTCTACCAAATAGTTGAATTTTTATCCAAGAAAGATGAATTTTTTTTTTTTTCGATAAAATTTGTACTGAAACAGATGAATTTTTAATAAAAAAGGACAAATTTTTCAATGAATTTTTTCAACCATAAGGGATGAATTTTTAACGAAATAGTTGAATTCTCTACCAAATAGTTGAATTTTTATCCAAGAAAGATGACATTTTTTTTGGATAAAATTTGTACTAAACCGGATGAATTTTGAATATAAAAAAGGACACATTTTTCAAAAATGGTTTCAACCATAAGGGATGAATTTTTAACGAAATAGTTGAATTTTCTACCAAATAGTTGAATTTTTATCCAAGAAAAATGAATTATTTTTTTTTT
>CAKNYM010049203.1:42897-55399 GCA_932195095.1 Andricus curvator | reverse complement strand
TCACGTCTTTCTTTTCCAATCTCCTTTTCTCTATCTCATCCTATCCTGCTTCTATCAACGTCAATATTTTTCTATCTCTCTATCAATCTAAACTACAGTTATCTTTTTCAATCTCCTTTTCCCTATCTAGAGAAAAGATAGAGAAAAGGGTATTGAAAAAGATAGACGTGAATTTACATCGTAAAATAGATAGAGAAAGATAGACGTTGATAGATGTATGATACAATGAGATAGGGAAGAGGAGATTGAAAAATATGGATGGAAATTTAGATTAATTTAGGGATAGAAAAATATTAACGTGGATAGGTAAAGGATAGGACGAGATAGAGAAGAGGGTATTGAAAAAGATAGACGTGAATTCCGATTGAAAAATAGATAGAAAAAGATTGACGTTGATAGATGTATGGTACAATGAGATAGGGAAAAGGATATTGGAAGAGATAGAGGTGAATTTAGATTGACAAAGGGATAGAAAAAGATTGAGGTGGGTAGACAAAGAAAAAGATGAGACAGAGAAGAGGGTATTGTAAAAGATAAACGTGAATTTAGATTGAAAAATAGATAGAAAAAGATTGACGTTGATAGATGTGTGATACAATGAGATAGAGAAGAGGATATTAAAAAAGATAGATGGAAATGTAGATTGATTTATGCATAGAAAAATATTGACGTGGATAGATGAAGGATAGGATGAGATAGAGAAGAGGGTATTGAAAAAGATATACGTGAATTCAGATTGAAAAATAGATAGAAAGAGATTGACGTTGATAAACGTAGAAGAGGATGAAATAAAGAAAAGGAGATTGAAAAAGATAACAGGAGTTTAGATAAATGGAGAGATAGAAAAAGATTGACGTGGATAGATAAAGTATAGGACGAGATAGAAAAAAAGAGGATTGCAAAAGATAGACGCGAATGTAGATTGACAAAGAGATAGAAGGGGATACATTTTCTCTATCTATTTCGATCATAAAGATTAAAAATTATTCAAAAAGATAGGATCTATATCTTTTTAATTCCAGCAGGGTGACGCTAGGTGGCTAAGGGTCAAATTAATTTTTTTAATGAATTTTTTAACTTTTCGATGGACTTCCCAATTTCGAGGGATGGAAAAGATAAGAGTCCTCGGTCACGAAGGATACAGAAAGAGATTGAAAAATATTGAAATTAGTAATAGATAGATAGACTAAGGGATAGATAAAGATAAGAGTCTTCGGTCACGAAGGATAGAAAAAGAGATTGAAAAAGATTAAAATTCGTAATAGATAGATAGACTGAGGGATAGAAAAAGATAAGAGGCCTCGGTCACGAAGGATAGAGAAAGAGATTGGAAAAGATTGGAATTCGTAATAGATAGACTAATGGATCGAAAAAGATAAGAGTCCTTCGTGATGAAGGATAGAGAAAAAGATAGAAAGTTATTGAGATTAGGGATAAGAAAAGACAGCGTTTTAGGGATGCAAAGTGACCCATTGAGAGAGATAGAATAGTTCTATCTTTTCCTATCCCCAAATTTCTATCTTTTTCAATCTTTTTACTTCCAGCAGGGAATAATGAAATTGTCAACACATTCTTCTTCTGCCATCCTTGTGTCAGAATGCGTGTTCGAAAAACAGACTTTAAAATATTATAAAAGGTTGAGTTCGACAGTCTGTATAAAAAGAGAATATTATTCACTTGCACCTTTACTTTGCATTTGCGCGATTCAGTTTACTCCATTACGCGTCCTCCAAAAGAACGAAAGCAACACTGAACAACGCGAACGACTGAGGGCGCTGGCATCGTTTTACGCGGCGCTCTGATTGGTCAAAATGAGATCATGGAAAAGCGCGGGCGATTTAAAATGCATCAGAACCTAAACAGAGGATATAGATATAATTCATTGAGAAAAATGTTTTGTTCGTACATCGAAATAATTTCATTAGTATTTGTGCAATAAATTCTTTTCTTGGTTGCAGAAAATTTTAGTTTGCATAGCAAAACGTTTTGTTAAACCAACGTAATACTTTGTTGAACCAATAAAACTTTTTGTTGAGTCAGCAAAAGTTTTGTTGAGCAAAAGAATAATATTTGGTTGCATGAATATTTTTCTCAGTCTGGGTAAAATATTTATAGACCATTTTTTTCACTGGGTAGGGTAGGTCGAAAAAATAAAATTTTAGAAATTAAAAACAGCCTAGCAAGGAAAACTTTTCTTTTAGTTTGCTTATAAACAGTGCAAAATCTTGACAAAAATCGATCAATATCCTATTTCTTGCATCCATTCTTTCAATATTTTGATATTCTTATAATGATATAATCATTATAGACCTATACTATTTTTTTAATTAACACAAATCCGATGTTAAAAAGATTACTTCGGACAAATAATTATTGAAGAACAAGAAAAAAATATGCCGGAGCCCGGATTTGAGCCGGTAACGCCACTACCCATGAGTGGAGCGTTAACCAATTGGTTGTCGCTCCACTCATAGAGTGGCGATCCCGGTTCAAATCCGGACCAAGGCAAATTTTTTGTTGTTATTTGATTGCCCTGCAATCCAAGAAAAATTGGAAATGAAAACTGAAAAAAGGCGGTCAGTTCTAAAATCCGATTTTTGTTTTAGAATTAAAGTTAGAATAATTTTTTTTTTGATAGCCTCGACCTCATGAGACCGGAGGAACCTATGGGAAGGATGTGATTGTGAAGAGGTACAGAACAGGATCCGTTATTCCAGTGCGAGTTGAGTTAACTGCGAACCATAACGGATATTTCGAGTTTCGGACATGTCCCATGACCTATAAAGGAACCGAAGTCACCCAGGAGTGTCTGGATAAGTACCTTCTTCGAGGAGAAAACGGGACAATTCGTTACTATCCCGCTCCCGGAAATGGCATTTTCGAAAGCTATTATAAACTTCCGGAAGGACTCACTTGTGCCCAGTGCGTTTTTCAATGGCGATATGTCGCCGGAAATAATTGGGGCAAATGCGAAAACGGCACTGGTATGTTCAAAACTTTTATTATAATTTTTATTTTTTATTTTGGTTTAGTTTTTAATTTTGGAAAAGCGCAGAATTAGAACCTCTAATTCTGTGGGATCTTCCAGCGCCCACATTGCTCGTTTTTAGTTGTAAATTTTCGTATTGAAAATTCAATTAATTGGCTGATCAATTTTTTTTCGAAAAACTCAAATACGCGGTTAAAAGTTCAACTATTTTGTTGAAAATATAATTATTTTGTTGAAAAATTAATTTATTTCGTTAAAAACTCTTTTTGAATAAAAATTCGTCTCTCTGGATTGAAAATTCATCTTTTTTGGTATAATAGTTTTGGTTTTGAAGTTCATTTTTTTTGTTAACATTCATTTTTTTGGTAGAAGATATAACTATTTTGTTGAAAATTCGTTCTTCTTTGTTTGAAATTAATTTTTTGGGCGGAAACTCTAACCATTTCATTATAATTGATCGATTTGAATTAAAAATCGATTATAATTTGATCGAAAAATTATTTTTTTTAGTGTAAAATGTATTTTATTGAAAATGTAACTATTGTAGTTGTAAATGCAACTGGTTGGTCAATAATTAATTTTTTTTTCTTTGAAAACTCAACTATGCGGTTCAAAGTTCAAGTATTTTATTGAAAATATAAGTATTTTCTGGAAAATTCAACTATTTCGTTAAAAAGTCATAATTTTTTTGAAAAATGAACTATTTTCTTCAAAATTTGCCTTTTTGGACAGAAAATTCATCTTTTTTGGTATAAAAGTTTTGGTTTTAAAATTCATTTTATTGGTAGAAGATTTAACTATTTTGTTGAAAATTCGTCCTTTTTTATTTTAAATTAATTTTTCGTGTGGAAAATTCAACCATTTCATTTTTTCTAATGTTTTGGTAGAAAATTCAACTATTTGGTTGAATTTTGAACTCTTTTATTGAAAATTCTTTTTTTTTTTTGGTCAAAGATTCATAATTTCAAATGAAAATAATTGGTTTTGTTGTTGTTGAGAATTAATTTTCTTGACAATTTATATATATATATATATATATATTTATTTATATATAATTTATATTTTAAATTAAAATATAAACTTTTCTCGTTGAAAATTCATATATTTTGTTGTAATTTTTTGTTTGTTAATTAAAATCTTTTTCAGTTGAAATATTAAATATTAGATGTTTCTTTGAGATTGGCGAAAAGTGTGCAGCCAAAAAAAGTCTACAAATTTGTTAATAATAATTTTTTAATAGGATGCGTAGTTTTTGTTTTAATCGTGAAAAATAACATTTAACATAAAAAAAATTTGGAAAAACGACGCAAGGTATGAAAAAAAAATTAATAAAAGAAAGTTGTAGATATACCCAAAAAAGGTCTATAAATTTGTTCTTGATCATTTTTCGATGGAACATGTGGATTTATTTTCAATCGTAAAAAATAAAATTAAAAATTAAATTTTTTGACAAACGACACAAGCTATGAAAAAATGAATAGACAAAAGCTGCTCACCCCAAAAAGAGCTTTCGTCATGAATAATTTTTCGATAGGAAGATTTGCTAGAAACTTTTTTTTATAAAAATACATTCAAAATAAAAAATCAACCTTTTGTAAAAACGACACAAGCTACAATAACATTTTATTTAACAAAAATTTTCGCCTTAATTATATCTACAAATTTTCTTAGAACCACTTTACGATAGGATGCGCGTTTATGGTTTAAATCGTAAAAAATAATATGGAAATTAAACAAATTAAATTGATGGGAAAGCGACACAATTTGCAATGAAATGTTTAATAACAAAATTGTTTTTTATAGGATGCGCACTTTTTTAATTAAGAAAAGAAGACAATAAAAATACGTCTGTTTTGGACAAAATCGAGTGCGAAGCACGAGATATATAATAAAATCTGTTCGTTAAAGTCCAGGGAGTTTTAGCAAAAGAGAATTCACAATCACCAAATTACAACTGTCGATGCTTTGATCTTTAATTTTAAAAGACCTGTGAGCTATTTTGTTGATGATTCCTTACATTTTCGTTTGGAAATTAATTTTTTCAACTGAAAATTTAACTTTTCCATTTTTGGTTGATAATTCATCTTTTTTAGTTGAAAATTCATGTATTTTGTTGAAAATACTTTTTGTTATTGTTGAAGATTCATCATTTTAAATAAAAATTCATTCGTTTTCTGTTTTTGCAAACTAATTTCCTTCAGTGAAAATTTAACTATTTAATTTTTCGTTGAAAATTTATATTTTAAGTTAAAAATTGATCCTTCCTCGTTGAAAATTCATTTATTTTATTGAAAATTCCACTTTTTTTCAGAATAATTTTTCTTTGCTGAAATATCAACTATTACATATTTCGTTGAGAATACATTTTTTTAAATCATCTACTTGGTTTAAAGTTGAAATATTTTGTAAAAAATTCTTTTTTTTTTGTTGAACATTCATTTCAATTGAAAATTCTTCTGTTGGTCGTAAATTAACTTTTTTGTTGCAAATTCAACTGTTTTGTAAAAAATTCATCTTTTTGCCTTGAAAATTCAACAGTTTGATAGAAAATTAAACTATTTGGTTAAAACTGAACTTTTTTGTTAAAATTCCATATTTTTGGTTGAAAATAAAATTCAACTATTTTTGTAAAAAGTTAAACTATTCATTTGAAAATTTAAATATTTTGTTAAAAATTCGTTTTTTTTTGTCGTTAAAAATGTTCTTTATCGGAAAATTTTACTATTCCATTTTTGGTTCAAAATTTAAAAATTCTCCATTTTTAGTTAAATTAAATTAGTTGAAAATACGTTTTTTAAACTGCAAATGTAACGATTCTATTATTGGTTGAAAATGAATTTTTTTTGTAAAAAATTAATTCTTCTTGATTAAAAATGAAATTTCTTGTTGAAAATTCTTCTATTCCAGTTAAAATGTTAAATATTTAACTTTCAGGCTTAAATTTGTTGAAATTTTGTTGAAAATTTAACTACTTTGTCAGTCAACTTTTTTGATTAAAAATACAACTGTCTGGTTAAAAATTCATATTTTCGGCTCGAAAATTCAACAATTTGTTATCAAATTTAACTATTTGGTTGAAAATGTATATAATTTGTGGAAAATTAGTTTTTTTTGTTAGAAAATAAATTTTCGAGTTAAAAATTCAACTGTTTCGTTGAAAATCACCCTGTTTCAGTTGAGGATTCAACTATTCTGACGAAAATTCGTTTTTGTTACTTAAATCCAACTGTTTGTGATTTTTAATTGAAATATTTTTTTTTGTTAAAAATATAAACTATTATATTTTTCGTTGAAAATTCATCTTTTTAGGTGAAAAATTCACCACCTTAGTTCAAAGTTAAACTACTTTCTTAAAAGTTCATTTTTTTGGTTGAAGATTCAAAATTTTAGTTGAAAATTCGTTTTTTGTTAGAAATTAATTTTTCTAACTAAAAATTTAACTATTTTGTTAATTTAAACTATTTGGTTTAAAATTTATGTATTTTGTTGAAAATTCCTCTTTTCTGCTAGAAAATTAATCTTCTTGGTTGAACATTCTTTTTTTAATTAACTTATGTTGAACTTTGACCTTTTTGGTTTGAAAATTCATTTCTTTCTGTAAAAAAATTATCTTTCTTGTTTGAAGATTTAACTGTTTTGTAAAAAATTCGTATTTTCGTGTCGAAAATTCAACAATTTCGTAGAAAGTTGAATTATTTGGTTGAAAATTGATGCATTTCGGGAAAATTCATCTTTTTTTAGTGAAAAATCTATTTTTTTGGTTAAAAATGGAACTTTTGAGTTAAAAATTTATCTGTTCTAGTTGAGGATTTAAGTATTTTGTTTAAAATTCATTTTTTCGAATAAATCTACTTATCTTTTATTTTTAATCAAAATCTTTTTTTTTAATATCAACTATTACATTTTTTGTTGAAAACTCATCTTTTTAGGTTGAAAATTCGACTCCTTGGTTGAAAGTTTAACTTTTCTTAAAAGTTCATTTTTATGGTTAAAAATATATAATTTTAGTTGATTTTTTTTGTTTGTTAAAAATTAACTTTTTTAGTTTAAAAATTCATCTGTTTGGTTGAAATTGAACTATTTCCTTGAAAATTTTTTTTAATTGTTTAAAAATTATGTTCTTTACTGAAAAATTAATTATTCTAAGTTGAAAATTTATCTGTTTTAGATGAAAATTCAACTATTTTATTGAAATTTCGTTTTTTTTTAAAACGATTCTTCATTTTAGTTGAAAATTAATTTTTGTTTTGTTAAAAATTCATTTTTTAAACTGAAAATGTAATTATTTTGTTGATTCAAACTATTTGATTAAAAATGTATGTATTTTGTTGAAAATACGTCTTTTCTGGTAGAAATTTATTTATTTATTAATCTTCCTGGTTGAAAATTCATCAATTTGATTACATTTTTTTCTTTCATGACTAGAAAATTTTGTTTTTGAAAAATCAACTATTTTGTTGAAAATTCATCTCTTTCTGTAAAAATTTCAGCCTTTTTGTTTAAAATTGTAATTGGTTAAAAATTAATCTGGTTCAAAAATTCAACAATTTGGTAGAAAGTTAAATTATTTGGTTGAAAATTGATATATTTTGGTGAAAATTATTTTTTCGGTAGAAAATCAATTTTTTGGTTAAAAATGCAACTGTTTGGTTGAAAACTAATCTGTTCTAGTTGAGGATTCAAGTATTTTGTTGAAAATTCATTTTTGTTGGTTAAATCCAACAAATTTTAGTTTTGAATTGAAATCTTTTTTTTTTTTTGAAAATTCATCTTTTTAGGTTGAATATGCAAATCCATGGTTGAAAATTGAACTAATTTCTTAAAAGTTTATTTTTATGGTTGAAGATTTATAATCTTATTTGAAAATTACTTCTTTTTTTTGTTGCTTAAAACTTAACATTTTTAACTGAAAATTTAACTATTTCCTTGAAAATTTAACTATTTCCTTGAAAATTTAATTTATTTGTTTGAGAATTATTTTCTTTACTAAAAATTTAACTATTCTATTTTCAGTTGAAAATTTATCTGTTTTAGGTGAAAATTAAAATATTTGGTTGAAAATTCGTTTTTTTTTGTTTGGTGATTCATGGTTTTGTTGAAAATTTATTTATTTTTCGATAAAAATTTATCTTTTTTAGTTTAAAAATTTAGCTATTTAGTTAAAAAATTATAGAAACGAAAAAAATATAAACTAAACATTAATTAAATAAATTTTGGACAAATATCACATTCATTGTTTAAACTTTTTACTTGAAAATGTATGTAATCTGTTGAAAATTAGTCCTTTTTGGTAGAAAATTAATATTCTTAGTTGAAAATTCAATTTGTGTGAAAATTTATGTATTTTGTTGAGAATTGATTTTTAATTAATTTTATGTGTTGAAAATTCATCTTTTTTATAGAAAATTCGTCCTTTTTTGGTCAGATATTGAAGTAGTCATTAAAAGTAATTTTTTTCAAATTAAGAACGTTTCGAATGAAACAATTAAAAATAATGGGAAAACGCTGTTCCTACACAAACTTCTTCTACACAAAATATATTATACACAACGTTTACTGATTATATTTTTCCTACATAAAATATTTTCTACACAAAATATTTCCTATACAGAATTAATTATTGTTTAATACTGTTATATTTTTCCTACACAAAATATTTTCTACACATGATATTTCCTACACAAAATATTGTCTACACACAATATTTCCTACACAGAATTCAATACCGTAATATTTTTCCTACACAAAATATTTTCTACACAGAATATTTCCTACACAGAAATAAATTGGGAAATAATTTATGTAAAATTTGTTTTGTGTAGGAAAAGGTTCACACTTAATATTTTGGTGTTGAATATGTTCACTCAGAATATTTGCCATATAGCAGCAACAATATTGAAAGTAAAACTATAATCATTTTATTTTGTGTAGGATCTACTTTGTGTAAAAAAGTATTTTATTTACTGTTTTAAGTATGTCGTGTAGGACATATTTTGTGTAGGAAAGATATTGGACATAATATTTTTGTGTACAATGTTTTGAGAATCTCTTCATAATAAAATATTACTACATAATTCTGTGTTGAATATACATATTCTGTGTAAAAAATATGTTGTGTAGGAAAAATATCGGACTGAATGATTTTTTGTATAATATCTTAAAAATATTTTCAGGATAAAATACATAATTACTATTTTTTTCTGTGTAGGATATATTCTGCGTAGAAAATATTTTGTGTAGGAAAAATATATAACGGCAGTAAATTCTGTGTAGAAAATATTTTGCGTAAGAAAAAAATAACAGTATTAAATTATGTGTAGGAAATATTTTGTGTCGGAAAAATATGATCAGTATGCGTTGTGTACAATATATTTGTGTAGGAACGGGTGTTACTCAAAAATAATAAGCCTTCAAAATTGAAGGCTTTTACAATTATTTTTTTTAATTCAACAATTTGAAATTAGTAATGCCATAAATTGCAATATTTTCCATTAGAATCGTAAATTTGAATCATATTAAAATTAATTTTAAAATTTAAAATCGTAAATTCAGTTCAGAAAGTGGAACTGGTATGTTGACTGTCATTAATTTTAGCTTTTAATTTTGAAAGAGTGCAACCAGGCGAAACTTTATAATCTCAGGAATTACAACCTATAATTGTATTGTGTTCTCCCCTTGAATTTGAAGTTGCAACATAATAACTGACGATTTTAATTCAAATCGCATGTCATTCAGTAGAAAGTGCTTATTAATACTATGTTATAATCCAAAGAAAATTGTGTAATGACTGTCGTATAGTACATGACTTTAATATTGACACTTCCGATTACGAAGTAAATATTCTCTTACGCATTTCTTCAAGATTTTATTACAAAATTTTTTTTAAAATTATTGCTTCAGTCTTGTTGATTTCACTATAGAAATGAAAATTGAAAGGACAGTCAGGGTAGAACACTCAAGAATCAGAAAAAAATCCTGCCCTTTTTCCCTTTTTCAAACATTTTTCCCGGTTATTTCAAAAAATTATTTTAAAACGAATATATATTAATATAATAGTATAAGTTTGTGTTATCGTGTGTTATCAAATTAAATAAGAAGTTCCCCTGAATACATTAAAATACCGTCAAATTTTTTTATTTAATTATTAAAATTTACTATATTAATATTTATTATATTATTTTTTTTTTATTTGGGTTATTTCAATTTTCAAAACTAAATAAGTTATAATGTGAAGTATTAAAAAAAAATAGCGTTTTAAACTAAAATCATTACAATTTGAACAAGATTGGGAATATTTTAACAATTTTGCATTATGTTAGTGTTTTTCGGCGAAAATTGGTATTTTTATTAAAAAAATATATTTTAAAAGAAAAATTGCTATTTAAAAAAAAATCATTATAGTTTGAGCAAGCTTTTCAATTTTTCAACAGTTTCAGGTTATACTTTTTTTCACAGGAAATTCTTTATTTTAAACAAAAATCATTAGATTTTAAGGATTCATATTTTTTAAACCATTTTAGGTTACGCCAGAAATTGGTGCATGGAAATTGATACTCGAAAATAAAAATTATTATAATTTGAACAAGATTCAGAATATTTTAACAATTTTGGATTATGTTAGGGTTTTTCGGCGGAAATTGGTATTTTTAATAAAAAAATAGATTTTAAACAAAAAATTGGTATTTAAAACAAAAATCATTATAGTTTGAGCAAGATTTTCGATTTTTCAACAGTTTCAGGTTATACTTTTTTCATAGGACATTCTTTATTTTAAACAAATATCATTAGATTTGACAGATCCATAATTTTTAAACCATTTTAGGTTACGTTAGAAATTGGTGCTTCAAAATTGATACTTGAAAATAAAAATCATTATAATTTGAACAAGATTGGGAATATTTTAACAATTTTGGATTATGTTAGTGTTTTTCGGCGGGAATTGGTATTTTTAATAAAAAAATAGATTTTAAACCAACAATTGGTATTCAAAATAAAACTCATTACAGTTTGAACAAGATTTGCAATTTTTCAACAGTTTCAGGTTATACTTTTTTCACAGGAAATTCTTTATTTTAAACAAAAATCATTAGATTTTAAAGATTTATAATTTTTAAACAATTTTAGGTTACGTTAGAAATTGATACTTGAAATCGAAAATCATTATAATTTGAACAAGATTTATAATACTTTAACAATTTTGGATTAGGTTAGCATTTTCGGCGGAAATTGGAATTTTTAATAAAAAAATAGATTTTAAAACAAAAATTGGTATTTAAAACAAAAATCATTAGATTTTAAAGATTCATAATTTTTAAACCATGTTAGGTTTCGTTAGAAATTGATGCTTGGAAATTGACACTTGAAAATAAAAATCATAATTTGAACAAGATTGAGAATATTTTAACAATTTTGGATTATGTTAGTGTTTTTCGGCGAAAATTGGTATTTTTAATAAAAAAATAGATTTTAAAAGAAAAGTTGCTATTTAAAACAAAAATCATTATAGTTTGAGCAAGCTTTTCAATTTTTCAACAGTTTCAGGTTATACTTTTTTCACAGGAAACTCTTTATTTAAAAAAAAAATCATTAGATTTTAAGGATTCATATTTTTTAAACCATTTTAGGTTACGTTAGAAATTGGTGCATGGAAATTGATACTCGAAAATAAAAATTATTATAATTTGAACAAGATTGAGAATATTTTAACAATTTTGGATTATGTTAGTGTTTTTCTGTGGAAATTGGTATTTTTAATAAAAAAATAGATTTTAAACAAAAAATTGATATTTAAAACAAAAATCATTATAGTTTGAGCAAGATTTTCGATTTTTCAACAGTTTCAGGTTATACTTTTTTCACAGGACATTCTTTATTTTAAACAAAAATCATTAGATTTGACAGATCCATAATTTTTAAACCATTTTAGGTTACGTTAGAAATTGGTGCTTCAAAATTGATGCTTGAAAATAAAAATCATTATAATTTGAACAAGATTGGGAATATTTTAACAATTTTGGATTATGTTGGTGTTTTTCGGCGGGAATTGGTATTTTTAATAAAAAAATAGATTTGAAACCAAAAATTGGTATTTAAAATAAAAATCATTATAGTTTGAATAAGACTTGCAATTTTTCAAAAGTTTCAGGTTATACTTTTTTCACAGGAAATTCTTTATTTTAAACAAAAATCATTAGATTTTAAAGATTCATAATTTTTAAACAATTTTAGGTTACGTTACAAATTGATACTTGAAAACAAAAATCATTATAATTTGAACAAAATTTAGAATATTTTAACAATTTTGGATTAGGTTAGCGTTTTCGGCGGAAATTGGAATTTAAAAAAAATAGATTTTAAAACAAAAATTGGTATTTAAAACAAAAATCTTTAAATTTTAAAGATTCATAATTTTTAAACCATTTTAGGTTACGTTAGAAATTGATGCTTGGAAATTGACACTTGAAATTAAAAATCATTATAATTTGAACAAGATGGAGAATATTTTAACAATTT
>CAKNYM010049203.1:0-12347 GCA_932195095.1 Andricus curvator | reverse complement strand
CTTTGAAATATTTGTGAAATCTTTCTAAAATCTTTTGTATTTTTTTTTAAATCACTGGACTATTCTTAATCTTTTTGAAATCTTCTAAAAAATTAAAATCGTCTAAAATCTTTGAAATCTTTGAAATTCTTAAAATCTTTTAAAATCTCTATGAATTCTTTGAAATATTTGTAAAATATTTTTGAAATATATTTTATTCGATTGAAATCACTGAAATATTTGAAATCTTTAAAATTCTTGAAATCCTTATGAATTCTTCGAAATATTTGTGAAATCTTTCTAAAATCTTTTGTATTTTTTTGAAATCACTGGAATATTCTTAAGCTTTGTGAAATCTTCTAAAAAAATTGAAATCATTTAAAATCTTTGAAATTCTTAAAATCTTTTAAAATCTCTATGAATTCTTTGAAATATTTGTAAAATATTTTTGAAATCTATTTTATTCGATTGAAATCACGGAAATATTTGAAATCTTTGTGAATTCTTTAAAATTCTTGAAATCCTTATGGATTCTTTGAAATATTTGTGAAATCTTTCTAAAATCTTTTGTATTTTTTTGAAATCACTGGAATATTCTTAATCTTTGTGAAATCTTCTGAAAAATTGAAATCGTTTAAAATCTTTGAAAGTCTTAAAATCGTTTAAAATCTCTATGAATTCTTTGAAATATTTGTAAAATATTTTTGAAATCTATTTTTTTCGATTGAAATCACTGGAATATTTTAAATCTTTGTGAAATCTTTAAAACTCTTGAAATCTTTTGAGATCCTTATGAATTCTTTAAAATATTTTGAAATATTTCAAAAATCTTTTTTATTCTTTTGAAATCTCTGGAATATTCTTAATCTTTGTGAAATCTTCTAAAAAAATTGAAATCGTTGAAAATCTTTGAAATTCTTAAAATATTTTGAAATCTATGAATTCTTTGAAATATTTGTAATCATTTAAAATCTTTGAAATGTGGAATTGTGGAATTGTTGAAATCTTTGAAATTCTTGAAATCTTTTGAAATGCTTATGAAATTTTTTGAAATCTTTTGTATTCGTTTGAAATCACGAAATCTTTGTGAAATCTTTTGAAATATTTTTCGAAATCCTTATGAATTCTTTGAAATATTTGAGAAATCTTTTGTATTCTTTTTAAATCACTCGAATATTATTAATCTTGATGAAATCTCCTAAAAAATGTTGAAATGGTTTAAAATCTTTGAAATGTTTTGAAATCTTTGAAATCTGGTGTACTTACGCTTTTTGAAATTTTTGAAATATTTGTGAAATCTTTTTTATTAATTTGAAATCATTAAAATATTTGAAATATTTGTGAAATCTTTTGAAATCCTCTAAAAAATTTTGAAATCGTTTCAAATCTTTGAAATTCTTTGAAATCTTAGAAACCTTGATGAAATCTTCGAAATATTGCAGAAATTTTTGTGAAATTTTCTAAATCTAATGTAAACGGCTTTTTTTAATCTTTCAAATCCTCGAAATCTTTGAAATATTTTGAAATATTTGTGAAGCCTTTCTTAAATCTTTGTGTAATCTTTTGTATTCGTTGAATTTACTGAATTATTTGAAGTATTTTTGACACCTTCTAGAATGTTTTGAAACCTTTTGAAATATCCCCGGTGGAAAAAGTTTTACCAAAAAGTACAGAAGACAAACTATTTTCACAGGAATCTACAAATAAATACAATAAATTACAACCAAAATTACAGGAAAGTACAATTTTTTTATTATTGAGACGAATTTTGTACTTTTTTTTTGTATTTTGGTTTTTGTACATTGTTGTGTTCTATTGTAGTTTTAACTTTTCTACAATAATTTACAACTATAAGAATCTACGGGAATTTACAGCTTTTGCAGCCAAAAAGTTGTTCTTTTTCGACCTACAACCACAAAAAAGCTTCTATGTTTAAACTTTAAAGGAATGGTAGAATATTAAGAAAAATGAATAATCGTCATTAAAAAAAATAAAAAACCTTACGTTTGAAGTTTTTTTCAAATATATAGCAATCGATTGGACACAATATATGGCATTTAAAATTATGTCATTGCAATATTTTTAATATTTCTTATCCTAGGTCGAAAAAGAACCATTTTTGACTGAAAAACAGAATTGAACAATTGAAAAAGAATTGATCACGGTCATTGAAATTATAAGATTCGAACTCTTGAAAATAATTCTTTTTCATTTGAAGTTATAAAAACTGAACCGCAAATTAAAACACTCAAAGTGGAATATTTTTGAACTTTAAACGTTTCAAATTAAAGCTTAAAAAAATGTTAATTCAAACGCTCAGTAATTTTCGCGTATAAAATCAAAGCTTTAAAAACTTTTCAATTGCAAATTTTTAAATTAAAAGCCGTTAAACTACAAAATTTCAATTTTTAACTTATATACATTGTACAGTTAAAATATTTAAAGAAATGGAAATCCACGCTATCATTCTCAATGCTATGAATTGAAGAATGAATAAAAAAATTTATAAATTTTCCCAATTATGTCATTTTAAGCAATTTTAAGCTAGAAATAATAATTTATAGTTAATTTTTTTTGAATTCTTTTTAAATATTCTCTTGAAAATTTGTTTAAAAAAATAATTTTAAAATTCTCCAGGAATCTAATAATAATTTTATTATCTTGGAACTCGAATTTTTCCTACAATTTTTTGTAAAACCTGCAAAAGTAAAACTTTTACCTTAAAATCACCCAAATTTTTTTTTCTTCAAATTTTTGAAATCTTATTAAATATTCCTTTAAAATTAATTTGAAGAAAAAAATTATTGTTAGTTTTTCTAGGAATTTTGATACAAATTTTTTATTTATTTAAAACCTTTCAAAGTGCTTAAAAACCTTATAAATTTTGTGTTCCAAATCTTCAAAAATCAACATTGTCTTCATCAACTCTTTTCACGTATTAAATAATTTTGGAATTTTTTCAAAACTTCTAAATATATTTTAAACTTACTCGATTATTTTCCAAATTAATAATTGTTCCATTGTTATTTATTATTCAAATTTTTTAAACATCTTTCTAAATATTCTCTTAAAATTAATTTTTTAAAATAAAAAATCATTTTAAACTTATTTTTTTTATTTTCTCAAAACCTTTAAAGATCAATAAAAAGGTTCAAAATTTTATTTCGACATCTTCAAAAATCTAAATTTAGTTTTTTATTCTTCGAATTCTTTTTCAGTTTTAAATTAAGTTTGGATTTTCTCAAAACAAAAATCAAAACTTGTAAATATCTCTTAAACTAACTAATTCATGCATCAAAATTCAATAATTTCACTAACATATTGAAAATTTGTTAAATAGAACAATTAAAATTGTAACGCACAAAGTTTTAATTTAACACTCTGAAATGTTAACAATTCAAGGCTTTCTATTGTAAATAATTCAGTTTTTAATATTTGATTTATAATAGAAAGTACAATATTGCTAAAAATTAAAAAAAATGTCTTACTTAATTAAAAAATTTCAAATTAAATGGGTCAAAAATGGAATATTTCAGATTGAAACAAAATTTGAATAGGATTTGAAACTGAATAAGAGCGTTTAATTTTTAAAATTATTTTTAAATTAAGAATAGTTTATAAAGTTTCAATCGGCCGTTTACATTTGTTTAACTACTGAAGCTTTCAAATTGAAAAATTGAATCGTCCTGTAAAGTCAATTATTGTACAATTTTCAATAATCGAACTACAGTTCAGTGTGATTGATTATAATATCAAAAGTTCTTGGTAAAAATAGACAACATAATTTTAAGTACAGTTTCCCAATATTTCAACTTTTGTGAAATCTTGTTTTTTTGTGAAGATTTGTAATTTTCTACAATAATTTACGTAAAATTAAAACTGTTTTCATGACGTCAAACACCCAAATGAAAAAAATGTAAAATTCTGTAGTTTTCTGTAATACCTTGTAGATTTTTACAACAAAGTAAAAAAAAATATTATTAAAAAGTTATACAAATTTTTGAATTGTAGAAACTTGTACTTTATTGTTAATTTTTTTACTTTTCTACAAGAAAATACAATAAAAAATTAGCTATTTTTGTATTTAACTGTATTTTTTTGTTAAATTTGTACATTTTTTTTTTACAAAAAAGTACATGTTTTAACAAAAAATTACAGCTGTACAAATGTAGAGTTCTTGAATGTTCAAGAAGTAATTCCAGAAAGTCAGGGAATGTCAGGGAAAACCTGACGGAGTTAAGGAATTTTCAATAAATTAAAGTTGAAATTAATTTTATTATTATTGTTGAAAATCGCAAATATTTGATGGAAAATTAATCTGTTTTGGTTGGGGATTTAAATTACTTTGTTGAAAATTCATCTTTTTTTATTGAATTCAACTATTTTTGGTATACAATTAAAATTCTTTTTGTGGTTGAATCACGTTTATCGTTGAGAATAATCAGGGTGGCGATTAAGCGGACGATTTCAAATTCCCGGTCATTTCCCGGTTTTTCCCGGTCAAGTTTTTCAATTTTCCCGGTCAACTAAAAGTAACATATTCATATTTGCCGCAAAACGCAAACATTTATTTTAATTCATGACGTTTGTTCTAAACATCTTTTAACACAACAGAGCAAAACGTTGCAAAATAAATGAATTTTGAAAAAAATACTTAAATTTTCCACTAAAAAATATCAATTTTTTACGAGAAATGGAATAGTTAAACTTTCAGTAGAAAAAATTAATTTTCAACAAAAAAAAAACGGCTTTTCAACAAAATAGTTCCATTTTCAACCAAAGTGATGAATTTTCAAATGAAATTATAAATCTTTATCTGGAATAGTTAAATTTCAAACCAAAAAGATAAATTTTCAACTAAAATGATGAATATTTAACTGGAACGCTTGAATTTTCAACCAAAAAGACGAATTTTTAAAGAAGATTACATTTTAAATAAAAAGATTGAGTTTCTACCCAAAAATACAATTTTTCAACCGAATACATTAATTTTTAAAGAAAGGTTTGAAGTTTTAATAAAAGAAGACAAATTTTTAACCAAATAGTTAAATTTTGAACTGAAAAAATTATAATTTTCAATCGAAAATGGAATTTTGACATTTTTAGTTTAAAAAATTATTTGTAAACCAAACATAAGAGTTTTCAACTAAAACAATGAATCTTTAACTGAAATAGTTAAATTTTCAAACCAAAAAATTAATTTTTACTAAAAAAAGATAAATTGTCAACTAAAACTTTGATAATTGAATTTCATGTTAAAGAAATTAATTTTTAACCAAACAGATGAATTTTCAACGACAAATATGGAATTTTCAATTGGAATAAGTTAAATTTTCACTTTGAAAAATTACTTTCAACAAAAAAAAAATAACGAAAAAGATTACATTTCTATCAAAAAAAGTAAATTTTCCACAAAAAATGTAATAGTTAAAGTGAATTTTCAACTCAAATGATGAATATTTAACTTAAAAAAATTTAATTTTCAACTAAATACATGTATTTCAAACTAAAAAGATAAATTTTCTACCAAAAATAAAGTAGGATAATTTTCAGTCAGTAAAATAAATTTCCAAACAAAAAACAAACGAGTTTTCAACCAAAGAAATTATTTTTAACCAAACAGATGAATTTTCAACAACAACTATGGAATTTTCAATTGGAATAAGTTAAATTTTCACTTTGAAAAATTACTTTCAACAAAAAAAAAATAAATTTTAACAACAAACAAAACTAACTTTCAAAATAATAGTTACATTTTCAAACAAAGTGATGAATTTTCAAATAAAATTGTAAATATTTAACTTGCAATAGTTGAATTTCTAACCAGAAAGATGAATTTTTAACTGAAATGATGAATCTTTAACTAGAATAATAGAATTTTTGACCAAAAATATTAATTTTCAACCAAGAAAATTAATTGCTACCAAAAAAGACGAATTTTCAACTAACAAAGATAATTTTTCAACCAAAAATTGAATAATTGAATTTTTAGTCAAAAATGAATGTTCAACCAAAGACATGAATTTTGAACGAAAATTATGAAATATTCAACTGGAATAATAGTTACATTTTCAATTAAAAAAAAAAATAATAATTTTCAACCAAAAAACATCCAAAGGAAAAACAAATTTACAATCGAACAGCTCATTTTTCAACCAGAGAAATGAATTTTTAATTAAAACAATGGATCTTCGACTAAAAAAAAAAAATTTAACAAAAGAGTTTAACTTTCAACCAAATAATTTTATTTCCAACCTAAAAGATTAATTTTCAACTAAAATGATAAATATTTGACTGGAATACTTGAATTTTTAACCGAAAAGAAGAATTTTTCAACAAGAATTTTCATCGGAATAGTTAAATTTTCAATTAAAAAATACCAATTTTTATCCAAATTGTGGAATTCCGAACTTGAAAATTTTAATTTTCAACTCAGAATGGAACAGTTAAATTTTCGCTTGAAGAAATTAATTTTCAACCAAACTAATGAATTTTCAACTAAAATGATGAATCTTCAACTGAAATGATGAATCTTCAACTGGAAGAGTTGAATTTTATGCCAAAAAGATGAATTGCCAACCATAAAGATTGATTGTCTACAAAAAAAGATGAATTTTCCACACAGTATATACATTTTTAAACAAATAGTTTAATTTTTAAATGCAAAATACCAATTTTCAACCAAATAGTTGAATTTTCATCCAACCAAACAAATTAATTTTGAACAAAAGTTTAACTTTCAACCCAGTATTTGAATTTTCAACTAAAAAACGATGAATTCGCAACGAACAATGTAAAAAAATTTCTATTATAATTCAGAAATATTTCTTCTTTGAAATACTACTTCTACTCTGAAAACTGCTTGAAGTACTTTTATTACCGAAAATTTAGAAGAGGGAACTTTCAAATCGTGAATAATTCTGACTTGGAAGAGGGATTTTTGAAAATTCCTTTCTTCTAAATCCGAATTATAATTCCTTTAAAAAATTCCCATTCCATGTAAAAAATTCTCTGTTCCAAGTGAAATTATATTTCTTGAATTTTGCTATGATCAGAAGTAAATTCCCGGTTTTTAAATTCAATTCCCGGTCATTTCCCGGTTAATAAAATTCCAGGTCATTTCCCGGTTTCCCGGTCAAATCGCCACCCTGATAATTCATCTTTTTTGGTAAAAAATTCAACTACTTAGTTCGAAGTGGAACTACTTTTTTAAAAATTAATTAATTTGGTTGATGTTTCATCATTTTAGTTGAAACCCCCTTCTTTTGTTTAAAATTTAATTTTTTTGTTGACAATAATGTTTTCGAGACGAGAATTAATTGTTTTAACAGAAAATTTAACACGTACATGTTTGGTTGAAAATTTATGTTTTTAAGTTGAAAATTCCTGTATTTTTATTGAAAACTCGAATTTTGTGGGAGAATATTTAATCTTCTTGGCGACTAATTCATCCTTTTGGTTGGAAATTCCTTTAAAAATTCAAATATTTAGTTGAAAATTCACATACTTTGTTAAAAATTCATCTTATTGGTTGAAAATTGATCTTTTTGGTTAAAAATGAGATTTTTCTTATTTAGAATTCATTTTTTAAACTGGAAATATAACTTCCATTTTTTGTCGAAAATTTATCTTTTCTGATAGAAATGTAATCTTCTTGGTTGAAAATTATACTATTTCGTTGAAAATTTACTTTAATCTGTTTTCGGTGAAAATTTAACTATTTGTTGAAAATCTGTCTTTTTTTTTTTGTAAAATAGTACTCTCATTAGTTGAAATTTCATCTTTTTGGTTAAAATTAATTCCATTGGTTGAAAATTCGTTTGTTTTTTGTTTGGAAATTTATTCTACTGACTGAAAATTATCCTACTTTATTTTTGGTAGAAAATTTATCTTTTTAGTTTGAAATACATGTATTTGGTTGAAAATTAAATTTTTTTTAGTTAAATATTCATCATTTGAGTTGAAAATTCACTTTAACTATTACATTTTTTGTGGAAAATTTACTTTGTTGTATAGAAATGTAATCTCTTTCGTTAAAAAATTATCTGTTTAGTAGAAAATTTAACTATTCTATTTTTTGTTAGGAATTAATTTCTTTCATTACAAAAAAACTGTTTAGTTCAAAATTCGTTTTTTTGTTGCTGACAGAAAATTCATCTTTTGGATTGAAAAATCCACTATTTGAACAAAATTTCATTTTTTTTTTTGGGTGATTAAAACATAATTTTTTTGGTTGAAAATTAATTAATTTTGCTGAAAACTTTTTTTTTTAATTTACTTTTTCTAACTGCAAATTGAAATATTACATTTTTGGTTTGTAAATCGAGCTTTTTTAGTTTAAAATTGAATTATTTTGTTAAAAAATCATATTGTTATGAAGAAAATATATTTTTTTGAAAATTCGTTTTTTTCTTGATTGAACATTTATTTTTCTGACATTTTAACTATTCTAATCTTGGTTGAAAATTGATTTTTTTTTAGATGAAAATTCATAAACTTTGTTGAAAATGAGTCTTTTTTGGTAGAAAATTAATCTTTTGGGTTGAAAATTCAACTAACTATTTGGTTAAACTTTCATATTTTTGGTTGAAGATTCATCATTTTAGTTAAAAATTCATTTCTTTGGTTGAAAACTTAGCTTCTGACTTGAAAACATAACTAAAAAGTGTTTTAATTATATTTAGAAACAAAATTTATTTTGCATTAATATTATTAATCTTCTAGGTGTATGGTTGGTTTTATACCGAGAAGAATTTAGAAATTGGGATATTGTAGCAACCCTGAATAAGGCACTGTTTAATGCGAAAAATATGTTTTCTATTACTTTGGCTCCTTTTATCATTTAAATTTAGCACCATTTCCAATGTTAATGTATAGAATTCCTGAAAATAAAACAAGAATCTAACGATCAAATTTGGGCAACCACTACGAAATGCTCCTATTGCAATTCCTAAAAACAAAACAAAAATTTGTTTCTTTGGACAAAAATAAAAAAGAGGAAAGAGAAGAAAAAAAAGAAGGAAGGGGATGTGGTTGGCTGCCTTCTCATTTTTCATATTGTGATTTGATAATGATAAAAATAAAAATAAATAAAAGAAAGAGAAGGAAGGGGATGTGGCTGGTTGCCTTCTCATTTTTCATATTGCGATTTGATAATAATAAAAATAAGAAAGACGAAAGAAAAAAAAAGAAAAGGAAGGGGATGTGGTTGGTTGTCTTCTCATTTTTCATATTGTGATTTGATAATAATAAAAATAAAAAAGACGGAAGAAAAAAAAAAGAGAAAGAAGGGGATGTGGTTGGTTGCCTTCTCATTTTTCTTTCCTCTGTTTTATTTTTGTCCAAAGAAACAAAGTTTTGTTTTGTTTTTAGGAAATGCAATAGGAGCATTTTGTGGTGGTTGTCCAAATTTGATCGTTAGATTCTTGTTTTATTTTCAGGAACTCTATACATTAAATAATGTAATTATTATTAATAAAAGTAGAAAATACGATTTTTTAAATCCTAATTCAAAATGCTCATAATTGCTCATTAAATACTCAAAGCACATAAAGGTCGAGCATATTCTCATGCTCGACCTTTATGTGATTTGAGAATTTAATGAGCGTTTATTAGCATTTTGAATTAGGATTTAAAAAATCATATTTTCTACTTTTATTAATAATAATTACATTATTTAATGTATAGAATTCCTGAAAGTAAAACAAGAATCTAACGATCAAATTTGGACAACCACCACAAAATGCTCCTATTGCAATTCGTAGAAACAAAACAAAACTTTGTTTCTTTGGACAAAAATAAAAAAGATGAAAGAAAAATGAGAAGGCAACCAACCACATCCCCTTCCTTCTCTTTTTTTTTTCTTTCGTCTTTCTTATTTTTATTATTATCAAATCACAATATGAAAAATGAGAAGGCAACCAACTACATCCCCTTCCTTCTCTTTTAAAAATTTATTTTTTATTTTTATCATTATCAAATCACAATATGAAAAAATGAGAAGGCAACCAAGCACATCCCATTCCTTCTCTTTTTTTTCTTTTCTTTCCTCTTTTATTTTTGTCCAAAGAAACCAATTTTTGTTTTTAGGAATTGTAACAGGAGCATTTTGTGGTGGTTGTCCAAATTTGATCGTTAGATTCTTGTTTTATTCTCAGGAATTCTATACATTAAATAATGTAATTATTATGAATAAAAGTAGAAAATACGATTTTTTAAATCCTAATTCAAAATGCTCATAAATGCTGATTAAATTCTCAAAGCACATAAAGGTCGAGCATATTCTCATGCTCGTGAGAATTTCTCCGAGCACTTAAACTCTTTAGAACACTATCCAAATGTTGTACTTTCTTGTAAAAATTGGTTCCACCAGGGAAATTCAAGGTTCTCGTGAAAAATTCAAGGAGAATTCAAGGTTTTCAAGGTCGCTGGACACCCTGCTTACGGAACTGAACTAAAATTTGAGAAATATTAAATAAATCTTTGAAATTCCTACCGCACTTGAAAGCTGAACGTAGCAAAATCCTTTGCTGCGTCCTTTAGCATCTCGAACCATCTTAAACAAGGTGATTGGTCCCGCAGGTGCAAGAGCTTCCTTCACTTCTTCCTCCGTAGCCGTATAATCCAAATTACTAACAAAAATCGAAATCTTGTCATCGACCTCCGGGGTCAAATCCTCTTCCATTTTCTCATCTTCCTTAAAACCAGGAGGTGGTTCAATTCCTGAAGGTCCTTCTTCCATTTTCTCCTTTTTATCAAGCTTTAAAACGCTTTCTCTCAACTTCTGTTTTGGTTTCTCGCTCAAAACCATTCGTGAAATTTTTTTTGGCGATATTCCGAGGCCCTTTCTCATCTTGCCAGTTTCTTCGGCTTTCCTCTTTACCATTTTTCTCGATTGAGCGAAAACGTCGACAGGATTCGAGAAACCCTGAGACTTTTGACGCTCATCGTTGACTTTTGCGAGCCTCTCCTTTATTTTTGCTTCGCAAATTTCCATCTGTTCCAAAGTTCCTTCGTCTCGT
This sequence comes from Andricus curvator, assembly GCA_932195095.1. Lineage (NCBI taxonomy): Eukaryota > Metazoa > Arthropoda > Insecta > Hymenoptera > Cynipidae > Andricus > Andricus curvator. The sequence continues at coordinate 1,347 of CAKNYM010049203.1, read as the reverse complement.
TCAAAATCTACCCAGGCATTGGCAATACTTTCTGGCCAATCCTTGACGACCAACAGAGCTTTTGGGTAGAGTTTTCTCAAGTGCTTTGTGGTTCCGTAACACCTAAAAAAATTAACATTTTTACAGGGAACGTCAATAAATAAAATTTAAATACTTGTCCAAAAAATACATTTTCAGCCACGAGAGATGAATTTTTAACTAAGAGAGATTAATTTTCTATTGAGAGACGAATTTTTTACAAAATACAAGAATTTTCAATCAGATGGTTGAACTTCCAACGAAAAAAGACGAATTTAAAAAAAATATTTAAGTTTTCAAGCTGAAAAGTCGATTACTTTAGAAAACAGTCGACTTTTAAACTCAAAAAGATAAATTTTCAATCAAAAATGGAATCGTTAAATTTTTAGTTTAAAAAACTAATTAAAAAAAATCAACCAACTGAATTCAACTAAAAAAAAAAGAATTTTTAACAAAATAGTTGAATTTTTAGTTTAAAAGCTAATTTTCGACGAAAAAAACGACCTTTTAACCAGTTGAATTGAATTAAAAAAGACGGATTTATAACAAAATAGTTGAATGATCAACCAAATTGACGAATTTTCACCATGATAAATAAATTTTTTTTTAAATTGTTGAATTTTCACCTTATAAAAGAAAAATTCTCAATCAAAAATGGAATAACATAAATAAAAAATAACAGTTAAATTTTCAGATAAATAGATAAATTTTCAAGCCAAAAAGCGAATTTTCTGCAAAACAGCTGAATTTTCAACCAAAGGGTACTTTCTGTCACATTCATAGGGTAATTTTTTCGCCCTAGGAGGGTAAGGTAATTTTTTCGCTCTAGGAGGGTAACAAATTCAGGATAAATTCGCAAGACTACAAAACAATTCAATTTAAATTCAAAAAAATTCGAATGAATTGGAAAAAAATTTTAAACTCAAAAAAATGCCATTGATTTCCGCAAAATTAGAATGACTTTAGAGGAATCTAAGGGAAAAGAGAAGAATTTGATGAAATTCATAAAAATTCATGTTGAATTCAAAAGAATTTGATGAAATCCCTAAGAATTCAAGGGGAGGTTAAAAGACTTCAGGGTCTTTTCAAATCTTTGAAACTCTACTAATTTATAACCAAAATACAATTTAAATGAATTAGAAATGATTTAAAAATCGAAAAAATTGCATTGATTTCAGTAAAATTTGAGTGAATTTAGATGAATTTAAGGGAAATGAGAATAATTCGATAAAATTCATAAAAAATCAAGCTGAATTAAAAAAGCAATCAAGTGAATTGAAAACAATTGAGCGGTTGGGTGCAAGAACGGCCTACTTGCATTTTCCGTAA
>CAKNYM010049202.1:177266-193426 GCA_932195095.1 Andricus curvator | reverse complement strand
CGCACCACACCGATCATTCTAGTACATGGATTGACATGATGATTGTTGATGATCTAGACAAGGTATTTTCTTCTACTCAACACTCAATATCATTCCTCCCAAACCACGACCTTATCAGCATTCAATACCAGTTCTCCTTTGATCCTTCCTCTAGTATATCTCCTCTGTCTATACGCAATCTCAAAACTATAAATGAAACCGAATTTCTCGAGCACCTCTCCACTTATGATTGGAAAAGAATTTTTATGGAAAAAGATATAAATAGACATGTTATTTGTCTAACAAAATTTTTATCTTCAGCTTTTGACAAATTTGCGCTGCTTCATACCCTTAAAGCAAAAAAGAAGTCCACTCCTTGGATTACATCTTATATCAAAGACTTGATGAAAGAAAGAGAGAAAACGTAGATTGGCTAAAAGAACAAAAAATATTATTATTCAAGCCGAATTTCGTAAACTGAGAAACTTAGTTCAAACCAAAATCAGGGATTCATACAATCATATAATTACAATTCTATTAAAAACAGAAATAAAAATTAAAACATCTGGTTTCTCTTAAGACGACTTAGACTTATTCCTCCAAAACACTTGGCTCCTGATAACAATTTTTCACCTGCAGATCTTTTAACAGCCTTCACTACAAACCCCACACTCCTTGCGAACAGCACTTCTTCCTCTTTCGCAGTTCCCTCTACCTTTGATGATACTAAATTATTCTTTTCTGACATATCGCAAGAAACCCTAATTAAAAAACTCTTAGAGGTAAAATCAAATGCTCAAGGTTCTGATGGTATTTAAATTAAAATGATTCGCTTAGCTTTACTAGTTCTTTGTTCTATTCTCTTGCATATCTATAATGCATCTCTACAGGTGGGAATATTTCCTGATACTTGGAAAGAGGCGATCATTCGCCCTGTTCCTAAAATTTCTAACCCTACATCTCCCAAAGATTTCCGCCCGATATCCATCCTCTGTGCCTTGTCTAAACCTTTCGAATGCATTGTCCATCAGCAACTTACAGCACATATTGAAACTAACAATTTAATGGACCCAGTGCAATCTGGGTTTCGTGCCAGGCATAGTACTCTTACAGCTACACTTAAAGTAACTTCTGACCTTGAGCTGGCAATTGATAGAAGGGAAATAACGGTTGTTGTCCTTTTTGACTTTTCTAAGGCGTTTGATACAGTTAACCATAATTTACTATTGTCGTGGCTCAAATCACTTCACCTCTCAAATATGGCTATGAAATGGTTTGAATCTTATCTTAGTAATCGTTCTGAAAGAGTACAAATCAGCAATGGCGAGCGTTCTGACTGTGGGGAGGTTAAGAGTGGTGTCCCACAAGGTTCCACGCTTGCACCTACTCTCTTTAATATTTATACATCTGAACTTGGTAGTGAACTTCGACACTGCAACTATCACAAATATGCTGATGATTTCAAGCTTTACCTCTCCGGGCCTATTCCACTCTTAAGAGCTTACTTCAAAAGGTACAGGAGGATATTGATTTGGTGGTGCAGTGGGCCTTGACAAACGGTCACACTCTTAACCCTACTAAAACTAAGGCTATAATCATAGGACCTTCTTTCTCTCCTTCACTTGCAACAATTGCAACCATGCCTCGTCTCTTGATCGATGGGCGTCTCATCCCCTTTGTGGATTCTGTGAAAGATTTGAGCTTTTCTTAATCGCTCTCTACATGGAATGAACACGTTGCGGATATCTCAAGGAAAACCTTTAGAGTCCTCCAACAGCTTAATCTTTTGCACCACATTCTTGAGGATTATCTCGTTTCGGGCTTTGTCCATCAGTGTTTTTCCGCATACTGTGCGCAGAGGTTTCATGCCAATCGCGTTAATTTTATTCCTGTCCTTTTCTTGACAGGTCCATGTCTCGCTACCGTATAGTACAGTCGGTACAAATATAGAATTATCTATGGCCATTTTAGCTTTTTTTGATATGTTTTTATTTGTGAGGATGGACCCTACTCTACCGATAACCTGTCTACCCTTATTTATGCGCCTATCTAACTCCCCATCTATTTTTCCGTCGCTAGTGAATATACTACCTAGATATACGTACTTGTCAACTTGTTCTAATCTCTCACCATTTAGGACAATGTTGCACATTGTTTTCTCAGTTTTTGCTTCGAAAGCCATGATTTTTGTTTTATTTGCGTTAATTTTGAGGCCCATGTTCTTCATGCTTGTATTAACTTTATTCAACATTCTTTGCAAGTCCTCGATTGATTCTGCCATAACAATCCTGTCATCTGCGAAAGCTAACCCATGTACCTTCACTGTTTCGAGATTTACACCTTCTTCGTCGAAGAGGGCCATTCTTAGACATTTATCCATAAATATGATGAATAGCCATGAGGACATAAAGCATCCTTGTTTCACGCCTTGCATAATATCGAACCAGTCACTCAGTTTCCCATTCACCCTTACAATCGCTTTACAACCTGTATATATTGTTTTTATTGCTTGTAAGAGCCATCCATTGACTTTGTACTCTTTAAGGACTTCCCAAAGTTTACTTCTATTTACCTTGTCAAATGCTTTTTCTATGTCAACAAATGCACAGAAAAATTTGTTTCCTACCCTCAAGCTTTCTTCTGTGATCTCTCTTAAACTAAATATCTGATCTGTACATGATCTTCCTGGCATAAATCCACTTTGGACTTCCCATATCTTTTCTTCTGTAATTTTCATTACCCTACGGATAAGAATTTTTGAGTATACTTTGCTTACGGCATTTAGTAAGCTGATACCTCTGTGATTACTGCAGTGGTTTCTATCTCCCTTTCTTTTGTATATTGGTACGATAATCGCTTTTCTCCAATCGTCTGGGACTTTTCCCATCTCGACACATACATTTATTAATTCGCACAACCTGTGAGGTATGTACTCGCCACTGTATTTAAGCATTTCAGCGCTAATACTGTCTACACCAGCAGCCTTACCGTTTTTGAAGTTCTTAATTATATGTCTAACCTCAGTGACACAGACTTTTTCAATTGGGTTTTCTAATGCATTATGTTCTATGTCGCAGTTCTGTTGCCCTATATCTTCACCTCCTAATAATTCTTTAAAAGAGTCTTTTAAAGCGTCTACTATTCCGTCTATGTCATATAGCATTTCACCTTCGCTGTTTCTCATGCTGACAAACTCTGTACTTTTACTTTCCTTCATCAGTTTAAATAATAGTTTCATAATTCCTTCAAAGCCGTTTTATATTTTCTTCTCTTCTTCTGTTCTGATTTTATCTTTACTCTCCTTGACTAGTCGTTTAACTTTCCTATTTTTGTGTCTGTAATCGCTTTTAAGTCGCTAAAACCTGTAATGTTTAATGTTTTCTTATGCGCTTTTTTCTTTTCTTGCTGGGCTGTTTGAATTTCATCATTCCACCACGCATCAACAGACTTTCTTCCTACCACTGCCGTACCACACACTTCAATTGCAGTTTTAACAATGATATCCCGTAACAAAGTCCACGCGCCCTCTATATCTTTATTGCTTATAAGCGCTTCCCAAGTCGCCCTATCTATGCGTTCGCTTAACTTATTTTGAAACTCTATTCGCACTTCCAGTTTCTGTACATTTTCAATCTTTATTCGCGTTTGTTTCGTTTTTTTTTTGTTCTCTCTCTTCTCCATCCCCGCCCTAAGTGTATTTTGGGGACTAAATGATCAGTATTGCATTCGGAACCCCTCATGACTCTTGTATCTTTGACTAGTTCTCTTAGTCTTTCATCCGCAATAACGAAGTCAATTATACTGCGGTTATTTCTTGTACACCAGGTGTACGTGTGGATCATTTTATGTCGAAACCAAGTATTGGTAATAAATAGGCCCTTTTCTAAGCATAAGCTAACTAATTTTTCCCCGTTATGATTTGTTCTTGTTGGATCCCCAAAATTACCTAGCACCCTTTCACCTTGATCGCAAGTACTTATTGTATAATTTAAAGTGTCCCAGAAGGCGTCTTTGAATTCTCGCGGCTCACTGTCAACTGGGGCGTAGCACGCTATGATAAATAATCTTCTGATTCCTACCTTCATTCTGACCCACAGCAATCTGGGCGATACAAAACCATGATCTTTGAGATGCCGTCTTGCTTTTTCATTCATAATCAAACCGACCCCTTGACTACCATGTGATTCCCTATCTACTCCTGACCATATTTCAAAACCGCTTTTCAACACCCCATTTTCTATGTTTCTACTTTCGCAACCCTTTTTCTTCGTCTCAGGTACACATAGAATATCTAGTTTCCTCACGTGCATAATTTCTCGTAGTTCTCTCACTTTAAGATCATTCACTCCTCTAGCATTCCAAACACTCAGTTTCCATTCATCGCCTGAAACTCGAACTTTACGTTTGCCGTGTGTATGCATTTCGTCAATCAAAGTTTCAGTCCATTCCGAGGCTATTTTATTGTTTGTATTATTAATTGTTTAGATTGTACACCCAACTACCACCTTTATGCGCGAAATTTGTTTTGCGAGTCAAAATCATGTCCAAGTTAAGTAATGATTCGTCGTACGGTGGAGAGTCTAGTCGTAACGTCAGTCCCACAAAAACTTCTGTTACTGGGAGGGAGGGGGAGGGACAGAGAATGGAAACCGAGAGTCTCAATTGGTTTCAGTTAATATATAATTAATTCGTTCACAACATAAAAAGCATTAAACAATTATTCTCATTGAAACATTCAAAATATATTTTTTCATTTGAAATTGCATTTCTATACATTTATTTATTAATTACTTTTAAAATTAATTCCAGAAAAATTCAAAATATATGTATATGTATATTAATTAATCATTTCACAACATAAAAAGCAATAAACAGTTCTTTTAATAAAAACATTCGAATAATTTTCACATGATATTTTTCTGAAAATTTGAATCAATAATAAGCATCTAAACTAATTCCATAGAAAAGTAAAAAATATGTACATATAATATTGAAAGCAGAATTCAGATACTTATTTCAAATCATCACAAAAATTTACAAAAATTATACAATTGGAATAGAGGTATTTTAAACATAAAGAATCTTTTATTATAAAAATTGTAGTCAATATTCGATTACATGGCCTTCAATTAAGTAATCAATTTATGTAATTAATTTGAACAAATTAAAATTTAATCTTTATGCAATTTAATGTTGAAAAAAAATTAATCAGCTCATAATTATTTAATCTGTTGACAACATAAAAAGCATTTTTTTTTTAATATTCACTTTAATTTCTGAAAATTTGATTTATTAGTAACATTTTTTAGTAATTTGAGAAAAAATGAAAAAATATTTACATATAATTCTTAAAGCTAAATTCAGATAATCATTTCGCAACATCACAAACATTGACAGAAATTACGTAATTGGAATAGAGGTATTTTAAATGTAAATAAACTTTTATCATACAAATTATAGCCAATATTTAATTACATAACCTTGAAGTAAATAATAAATGTATGTACTTAATTGAAACAAATCAAAATCAATCTTCATGTAATTTAATATTTTGCAAAAAAAAATTAATCAGCTGAAAAATAATCAATCAGTTCAAAAAATAAGAAGCATTAAACTATAACTTTCATTAAAACGTTCACAAAATTTTTACTTTATATATTTTTTTTTAATTTGAACTTTCATTTCCCAGGCGGAAATATTATATATAGTTTATATATAGTGTGAAGTATTATATATAATATTCATTTGTTTTATATAAAAAATGTATAAAACAAATGAATATTATATATAGTACTTCACACTATATATAAACTATATATAATATTTCCGCCTGGGTTTTGAATATTTGATTTATTAATAACCTTTTAAACTAATTCCAGAAAATGTAAGTTTCAATAGAATCAGTTAATAATAATTAATTGATCAGTTCATAACATAAAAAGCATTAGACAATTATATTCATTGAAGCATTCAAATAATTTGTACATTATATTCTCCTTCAAATTTGAAATTTCATTTCTATACATTTAATTCACTATTAACCTGTTAAACTAATTTTTTTGTAAACTAAAATATATGTACATATAATCTTGAAAATTGAATTCAGGTAGAGTCATTTCACAACGTCACAAGCATTTGAAAAGGTTATATAATTGCAATAGAGGTATTTTAAAGAAAAAAATAAACTTTTATTGTAAAAATAATAACCCATATTCAATTACATAACCTTCAAGTAAATTATCAATTTATGTTAATTAATTGAAAAAAAATTAAGTTCAATCTTTATTTAATTTAAAGTTTTTAACAAAATTATCGACCAATAATTAATTAAACTGTGTACAACATAAAAAGCAGGAAACTATTATGTTCATTGAAACATTCAAATGATTTTTACTTTATATTTTTTTAATCATGAAATTTCATTTCTGGAAATTTGAATTATTAATAACTTTTTACACTCATTTACGAAAAAATGTAAACATAGTATTTAGATATAATTTTGAAAATTGAATTCAGATACTCATTTAAGCATTAATCTATAATTTTCATTGAAACATTCAAATAATTTTTACTTTATATATTTTTTTTCAAATTTGAACTCTCATTTCTGACAATTTGAATTATCAATAACCTTTTAATTATCTAAATTGTGGAACATTCACTTGTGAATCTTTAGAATTGAAGAGTATTTAGTTTTGAAAATTTGCTTTTAAAATGTACGCAAGTTTTAAGTTGTACCAATAAAAATTGAGTTGCTGAATAGATACAAGAAAAACTGTAAATTTTCAATTCGCGTATTAAATTTTCTAGGATAAATATTTTCGGTAATTTTATTTTCTTTCCAGAATTTGAAATTTCGAGAATCTTCATTCTTTGGAAAATTCCTGTTGCAGTAATTATTTTTTCGGCAAATATTTTTTCAACAAAATAAAATTACATGAAATAGAAGTTCAGAAAAATAAAAATGAGGGCAAATGGTGATTCGGTAAAATAAAAATGTTGTGAAACGCAGTTTTGAAAATTGTCAACATTTGCTTGAGACTTATGAAAAATAGAGATCTTTGAAGGACAACCTTGATGCCTGTAGTCAACGAGATAACAAAATCAGTATACAAAGGCCAATCCAAGACCAGAATATTCATAACTTAAAAAAATTTGTTGGAAAAATATTGTAATTTGTTCTCTCTCAACTTGGAATCAAATGAAGATCGCTAATCCTCTGATCTCCACCCTGGTGGTCATCTTTAATTCTATTAGTGAGTACAACAATAATTAACTAAATATTAACCATTCAGTTATTTAATTTGATTAATTCAATCAATTAGTGATTAACTAAAAATTTAATAAATTATTAAATTAACCAAAAACATCTCTTAAAATTATGAAAACTTGGCGAGATTATTGTTATAAAAAAAAGAGAAATCCAATTTTGGCAGAAACGATGCGAGTTAGATAAAAATGTCTGAAAGGAATTCTAGCTTTGAAAATCCTACAAATTAGCATTTAAGATTTTTTATAGGACTTTTTGAAACTTTTGTCAATTGTTATAAACAAATTCTTTTACTTCAAATTTTGAACAGAAAAAATTGTTCTCTGTGAAGTCACTTTTTTCATTTCAAGAATAATATTATCATACAAAAATATTCCATTTAGTTCGAATTTCAATCAAGTAGTAGAATTTTTTTTTAAATACGACGATTTGCAACCAAGTTGTTGAATTTACATAAAAAAAATTAATTTCTGATAAAATAGTTCCACTTTCAACCAAAAAGCTACATTCTCATCAAAAATGGTGAGTTTCCGACCAAATAAATAAATTTTGAACAAATTAGTGCAAGTTTCGAATGAGTAGTGGAATCTTCAACCAAAAGAGATGAATTTTCAACAGAGAAGATTAATTTCCTACAAAAATTTTTATTTTGTTCAAATTTGATTGTTGGAATATTGTTTGTTCTTTAATTTCCAAAAATTTCGTGGTTAAGCAGGATATGCCAATTTTCTACATCCTTTCTTTATTTACCTCGTCATTCTTTCTTTATTCTTGTTTTAATTCTTAATCTTATTCCTTTTATTCTTCTTTAACTATTTTGTTCTTCTTTCTTCTTCTTTAATTCTTTGTTTGAAAAAAAAGAAGGGTGGGGATTTCGATGTTTACTTGTTTTATTTTTTGTTCATTTTTACATTCTCATTCTAATGAGAAGGTATTAGTTTTATTTAAAATTTGACATAGTCGGTTTTCATCAAATCTCCACGTCTGGAGACCACCTGAGTCAGAAAAAAACGATTTTTACGAAGGTGTCTGTCTATCCGTCTGTCTGTCTGTATCGTGTAGGCACGATAACTTTCGAAAAATTGATCAGATTGGATTGTGCTTTGGCACACTTTTTTATGGCCTCCAAAGAAAGAACCAGTTCGTTAACCAGCTATTTTGGATGAAAATTCAAAAAGTGAGCACATTTTGAAAATTGTTGTGACCACTTTTTTTGAAGATTTGAAAATTCTATGTACGGTTATTAGTAGTACGCTAAATGCGAACAAAATATCCCAATGACTTTTCGTGATGAAAGAAAAATTACTGGAGTTATAGCATTTTCAAAATTCCAAAAAACAAACGAAAATGAACATTTTAAGGCGAAAAACGCACGATATGAAAAAAAAAGTCAAGAGGAGAAAAACGTTGCTTTTTGAAGACCCTATAATATTTTCATAACAACTTTTTGAATTTGTTGAAAAATCAAAAATTCAAATTTTGATCGCACAAAAAAATAATGAAAAATCAAAAATTCTATTTTCCTGTCAAACTATGCAAGATACGAGAAAAGATGATTCAACAAAAATTGTGCACCTAAAAAAGATCTACAAATTTGTTATCATTCACTTTTTGATATGACGCGTTGTTTTTGTTTTATTCGTAAAAAACAGCATTGAAAATAGAAAAACAAATTTTTAGACGAATAACACGAGCTACGAAAAAAATGACAGAAACAAAATTTGTTCATCCAAGGTCGAGGTACAAATTCGTTGTGAATCATGTTTCGATAGGATGTGTAGTTTTTGTTTTATTCGTGAAAATAACATTGACATTCAAAAAAATAAAATTTCTGAAAAAACAATGCAAGGTACGAAAACAGATGGATGAACAAAAATTGTGTCTTCAAAAAAGATTTAAAAACTTGTAATCAATTTTTTTTGTAAGAATATATTAAAAATGAAAAAAATTAACTTTTTTGAAAAACGGCACAAGCTAAAATAAAATTTTAACTAATAAAATTTGTCGCCTAAATTATATCATTATTTTTCATTTGAAATCAAATACAAATTTAGTAATTTGTATATGAAGAACATATAACACGAAGCACACAGTGTGCTTTTATCTTTCGTTCCGTCTCTTCACTTCTTCTTTCTTTTCTTTTAATTCTTCATATTCTTCTTGAAGTCTTCTGTTTTCTTATTTCTTCTTCTTCTTTTGAAAAAAAAAGAATAAACGATTTACGATTGTATTGTTTGGGTTTGGTCGCTGAATTCTGGGTTTTTTTAATTTCCAAGAATTTCGTGGTTAAGCAGGATATTTCAATTTTCCACATCTTTTTTTATTTATCTCTTCTTTCTTTTTCGTACGTTCTTTCTTTGCTCTTCTCTTTATTCCTCTTTAATTCTTTTCCTTTTCTCTGCTTCTTTATTTCTTCTTTTGAAAAAAAGGAGGAAGGGGATTTGAAGGTTGCCTTCTTTTTCTGTCATCCTTTTTTATATATTTTTTAAAAATCTGTATTGCAAGATTTAAGATTGCGTTATTTTGATAGCTGCATTCTTATTTTTTTTTGTTAATATTTTCAAGAATTGCATATTCAAATTTAAATGTTGGAAGTTAAAGAAGAAGAAGAAGAATGTAAATGTAGATTTATTGGCAATGAAATTTGTGAAATTTAAAAATTCATCCATTTCTATTTTCTGTTTTGTTCTTTTACAGGATTTGCAGAAAGTGCGGATGGCTTAAATCCGCCTTTATCTCTTGGTGCAACTCCTCGTGCAACTGCTGCTTCCATTCCTGCTTCAAGTCCTGGACAAAGAGCACTTGCTACACTTCCTGCACGCACAGTAATTCCTCCGAGAATGCAGAGGATGCTCTGGAAAACTTTCACTTTCCCTGCCCACGGTGGTGCCAGATATGTGACAGGCTCCAGGCGAGTCGGTAAGGGCCCTAATCGACATACGGAAAACGACTTCAAAGACATACCAACAGGCACGCACCAGGTACTGGCAAGCCCTGGTGAAGCTTTTGTGGTTATCCTTCAAGGTCTTTTTTATAAAATTTGGATTGGTCAAAATCTGGGAGCAATTGAATTGGGAGACACAACAAATATTGCAAAACCTCCGCAAGCTCTCCCACCCAAGACACCCCAGTACGTGACTCGGAATCTCAACCCACAAGAAAGAGCGTATCTTACACAAACTTATCTAATTGCTCATTAGAAGTGATCTCTTGTAATTATCAGAAATACTGTCTAATCAAATGTAATCTTTCATCATTATTTTTTATCGTTTCAAATATTAGTATGGACTGTTTGAACACACGGAAAAAAAATTCTTGAGGCGAACGACCGAATCTAGAATACACTGGGAATCCCATTTAAGTAACTCCCTTTTACTACTAAACTGCTATCAAAAATTAAATTATAGATGTTGTGTAACACGGCAAACGTGAAGCCGAACATCAGTCGATCAGAAAATGCGTTTCGGGTTTCAAGTGTGTTCACTCGGCGTTCGGTAGAGGTCGCGACGCTGTCGCTTCTGTTTGACACTCCGGAGTGTCGATTTGACGATCCTGATAGGCAGCCTAAATCTGTGGATATTCAGACTATACAATTATGGTCTGCCTTATTATGAAGAAACAATTTTACTATCAAGAAGATCAAACTGACCATCTACATTTTGAAACTCTAAGTTTGACTATCCGTTTTTCTCTGTGTTCGAAATAATGTTTTTTTTTTTTGTTCGAACTATTAATATGAACTGTTTGAATATCTATTAAACAAATATAATATATATGTAATATGTATGAATACACTGGTGGAGGATGAGTTTAATAAATTATATTGTTTGGTGAATGTGCTTTTAATTGTCAGTTTTTGAAATCCTATTATTCTCTGGAAATTCCTTGAATTCCTGTAACATTTGTTGAAATACTATTGAAATTTTCAACCATGAAAGACGAATTTTCAACAGAGAAAGATTAATTCTTAGCAAAAAATGAAAAAGTTATAAGTTCAGTTGAAAAAATTATTTTCAACAACAAAAAACGAATTTTTAAAAAATAGTTGAATTTTCAAATAATGAAGAAACAAAGTTAAGATATAATAAAAGTCTTTTCTTTTTAATTTTCCACAAAATATTTCGATTGTTAACCAAATAATTGAATTTGATATATTACAATTTATGAAGTTCCACTTTGCCGTCAATTCAATTTAACTTTCTGCTACTCTCAATAATTGTCACAAACTATTGTATTAGATCTTAGAATGTCAAAACTGCAGTTTGAGTTAAGTCATATTGTGTCGGTTGAAATAGTTCATTTTGGCTTCAGCCCTAGTTTCGCAGAAACTTTAACATTCTTGCGCACCGGTACAGACCAAAACTTTCAGCGTATTTCAACGGTTGAGAGGAGCGGCCGACCAATCAGCGAGTTCCTCCCGTCCTCCCCACCGCTCGAACGCGCGCAAAATCACTGGCTGGTTTGCGAATTGCCAAAGGCCCAAAGGAGAAGATTTTCAGTAGCTTTTCGAGTTTCGACCGAGAAGCAGATCGTACCGTTCCGAATGATTTACAGCCGTTTGGTTTTTCTACGCGAGGTGTTGTACAAATAATTCAATGAATATCACTCTGCCTTTTCAGTTGAACCCCGCATTCGTTGTTTATTTAATTTTCAAATTACGAGTTTTCCTTTTAGAATTAGAATCAGTTCTAGATTTTTCTTCAGAGGATTTCAAGAATCAAGGATTTTTATTCCAACTCTTTCGTCATTGGTGTCGAAATATGCTCGTGATTTTCCTTCGTTCATTCGTTTGGGATCGGTCGGTTATCAGTCGCTGCACTGTCGGCCGACCGAGCCACGAAAGGGCTCTCGATTCGGGAGTTGCTACCCCAAGGTAGTGACCCTGAACGAGTCTCTCGCATTTTTCCATCAGATTGTCTAAAATTTTAGATTTGTCTGAATTCCTTGAATCATTTCAATTCTTTAAATTGTTTGAATTCCTCGAGTTCTTCGAATTACGTAAATTATTTGAAATCCTTGAATTCTTCAAGTTCCTTGAATTCTTGAATTCTTTGGATCCCTTAAATTCTTCGAGTTCCTTGAATTGATCGAATTACTGGAATTCTTCGAATTACTTGAATTATTTGAATTCCTTGAATTATTTAAATGCCCTAAATTCTTCGAATTCCTTTAATTATTTGAATTCATTGAATTCTTCAAATTTCATGAATTCTTCGAGTCCCATGAATTAATCGAATTACTGGAATTCTTCGAATTACTTGAATTCCTTGAATTATTTCAATGCCTTAAATTCTTCGAATTCCTTTAATTATTTGAATTCTTAAAATTCCTTTAATTATTTGAATTCTTAAAATTTCTTGAATTCTTCGAATTCCTTGAACTTTTCAAGTTCCTTGAATTCTTCGAATCCCTTAAATTCTTCGAGTCCCTTGAATTGATCGAATTACTAGAATTCTTCGAATTACTTGAATTCTTCAAATTACTTCAAATTACAAATTATACCAACAGCCATACCACGCTGAAAAAAACCAGTTCTCGTCAGATCACTGAAGTTAAGCAGCGTTGGGCGCGGTTAGCACTTGGATGGGTGACCATTCGAGAAAACTGAGTGCTGTTGGCACATCGTGGGTGTGGTGAGCCCACACTTGTAGTTATTTACTACAAGTTATCAACCTAGAAACACTACCCGAATCGGGTAGTGTCACGCCTACCCCGAAAGGGAAATGGCTTAATGGTATACATACACTTGAATTCTTCAAATTACTTGAATTCTTCGAATTCCTTGAATTCTTCGAATTCCTTGAATTCTTCGAGTCCCTTGAATCCTTCAAATTATATTTTTGTTCTGAAAGCGTTGGACCTCCATTTTTTTTCAAACTACATATACTTGTGTATTTTGACGCGCTGATTACGAATATGATGGTGAAAATTGCCGAAAACTTGATTTTCACGTGAAAATCCATAAAAAACTGATATACCCATGCTTTTTTCCATTTATTTCCATAAATAATGGGAATTTCAACAAATATTTCATACAAAAGTTGTAGATCTCATAAAAATGCACATTTTATATTATATCCACTTTCATTATATTGTATGTCTAAGAATAGCCCTCTTAGACGAAGAAAGCGTGCATTTCAGGACAGTGAAGGTGCGTGGGTTAGCATTTGCAGATCATAATGTTGTTGCGGTCGAATCAGTCGCTTGCAGACAATGTTGAACAGACTGAGTACTACCATAAAGAACATGGGTCTTAAGTTTAACGTAAATAAAACAAAAGTCATGGTGTTTGAAGAAAGTGATGAGGAAACAGTATGCAACATTGCCTGATCTGAATTTTGACTAGCATTTATTAACAAAAATAGAAATACAATAGCTTTGTCCACAAAATACATGATAGTAGTTTTAAAGTTTTTTACAGTAAGGTACTCGCGGTTTAATTCACGACGTGACAGCAGGTTAACTAAAACCTGAAACCGTCTCGTTTGATCGCCATATATTGAGATATTGACGCAGCTACGCCCGCCACGGACGGATTTTCTTCTAAGCTTATAATTAACATTTATGTACCGACCAGACCAAAACATTTTTACCAAATTCAAGCGCAACGCAATACTTTCCCAGAACAAGAAATTGGAAGGTCAGCCTCAGCTTAGAAGACGTTAAATAGCAATGGACAAGTCGATATTGATACTTATGTACTTAATACTTAGAACTCATTGAAGGCAATGTTCATTTTTTCAAAATAACATTTACTCTCAATGACTTATGCCGTTGAATTTTTTTACATTATTATATACAAGATTGTTTTAAAGAAATGTATATTGGTGACAAACTATCGCTTTTCCGAAATAGTGATGTCAAACTATCACTCTTCTGCTCCATGTTAAAAAAAAACCTCTCTTGGAGTATATTATTTAGAATTATGTTGAATTCACTTGAACTCCTTTCAATTCTTTCGAGTTTTTTAATTCCGTGTAAACTTTTTCATTCTTTTGACATACTTGCAATCTTTTGAATTCCTTGCATTCGTTAGAAAAAATATCGCGTGCAACAGGAATTCCGGATTCCAATTCCTTTTAATTCTTTTCAATGTTTTTTTCATTTACTGGGATCTAAATTCCGTTAAGTTCTTTGAACTCTATGTATTCTTTTCAATTCTTTTAACTTTCCTGCAAATTCTCTGAATTCCTTGAAATCGTGGAATTTCCTAAATTGAGAGAATTCCCTAAATTCCAAAGACTTCACAATAATGCAAAGAATTTAGAGGAATGCAGAAGAATTAAGGAAATTCAGATAATTTAAGGAATTCTGAAGATTTTAAGGAATCCAGAGAATTCAATCATTTCAGGAAACCCAAATTATCTGAATTCCTCGAGTTTTTCAAAATGAATTCCTGAATTCCTTGCATTACTTTGAAGTCCTTTGAAATCTCTTGATAATTTGAATTCCTTGAATTTGTGTAACTCCCTGAATTAGTGGAATTTTCTGAATTCAGAATAATTCAAAATAATTCTGAAAAACATACTAAACCAGAGAGTATTATTAGAGATATCGAAAAAAACTACCGCTTTTTTGAAGTAATAATGTCTCAAAAATCTCAACTTTTCAAAACCGATTGGAAGCGTTCCTTAAATTAGCGACGGCTTACAAAAGCTAAGAGAAGTTAGTTAATATTCTGATTATACTCAAGCCTTAAATATAGAAGATATTCTCATTTTCGAACATTAAAAATGTAATTCTTTTCGCAATTTGCGTTCAAATTCGGAAGATTAGAATTTCAATACTTTCCATCTGAGAAGATTATTATTAAAACGATCTCGTTTTCAAATTATTCATTCGCCTTAATCCTAAACTCGACGATCAGATTCTAACATTAATAGATTATAAATTACATACTGATCGATCGCCTTCACTATATATCTACACTCTGAATTTGAATCAGTCAAAAACTAATTTTCAAATCAGTTAATTTGACTACTCGCTAATGAGACCAATCAGTCATTTTTCATGATCCAATCTGTTATTTTCACTGACGAAATCAGTCGTTTTGAATTATCTATCTATGAAAATTTTACTAATTAAATTATTCGTTTTGAATGACTCAATAATGCTAATTCGATGACTGGAAAATCAGTCGAAAGTGAATTTTCAAATTAATCAATTCAACTCACTGATAAAATCAGTAATTTTGAATGGTCTAAGCAGTAACTTTTACTAATTATTTCAATCATTTTGAATGATATAATCAGTATCTTCAACTGATTGAATCAGTCATTTTGAATGATCTAAACTGACATTCATTGATTAAATCAGTCATGTTTAATGATCCAATCTGTTATTCTCACTGACGAAATCAGTCATTTTCAATGATCTATCTATGAAAATTTTACTAATTAAATTATTCGTTTTGAATGACTGAATAATGCTAATTCGATGACTGGAAGATCAGTCAGAAGTGAATTTTCAAAATAATCAATTCGAGTCACTGATAAAATCAGTCATTTTGAATGGTCTAAGCAGCAACTTCCACTAATTATTTCAGTCGTTTTGAATGATCTAAAAATGAAAATGTTACTAGTGAAATCAGTCATTTTAAGTGATTCAAATAATGCGAATTTGACAACTGCGAAATTAGTTAAACGTGAATTTTCAAACAGTCAATTCGACTAGCTGATAAAATTAGTAATTTTGAATGATATAACTAGTAGATTTCACTAATTAAATCAGTCATTTTGAATTAGCTAATCGGCCACTTTCACTAATTAAATCAGTCATTCTGAATAATATAACCAGTAGATTTCACTAATTAAATCAGTCGTTTTGAATGATCTGAAAAACAATTTTTACTAATTAGATCAGTTTTTTGAATGATAGAACCAGTCTCTTTCACTAATTAAATCAGTCATTT
>CAKNYM010049202.1:158584-177256 GCA_932195095.1 Andricus curvator | reverse complement strand
AATTAAATCAGTCGTTTTGAATGATCTAACCAGCAACTTTCACTAATTAGATCAGTTTTTTTGAATGATAGCCAATCTCTTTCACTAATTAAATCAGTCATTTTGAATTATATAACCAGTAGAATTCACTAATTAAATCAGACGTTTTGAATGATCAAATCAACAACTTTCACTAATTATATCAGTTATTTTTAATGATATAATCAGTATATTTCACTAATTAAATCAGACATTTTGATTGATATAAGCAGTAGATTTCACTAATTAAATCAGTGATTTTGAATCATCTAATCGGCCACTTTCACTAATTAAATCAGTCATTTTGAATGCTATAACCAGTAGATTTCACTAATTAAATCAGTCGTTTTAAATGATTTAAATAACACGAATTCGACGACTGAAAAATTAACCAGACTTTTCAAATCAGTCAATTCGACTCACTGATGAAATCAGTAATTTTGAATCGTCTAATCCGTAACTTAATGTGTTAGTTTTATTATTAACTGATTCTTCTGTTAAAACGACTGTTTAGTCAGTAAAAATGACTAATTTTTCAGTTATAGCTTGATCCGTTTATATAAATTTGATGGTACCAGTTTTTGCCAGATAAAATTGAATAAATAAAGATGTTGTTCATTTTTCCTCTACTGGCTTCAAATTATTGAATGAACTAATCAGTAAATGAAATTACGTTAGTGAGTGAAATTTGGACTGATTTGAATTCAGAGTGATTTACATTTCTCTATTTAGATTCTTATCCCTCCGTTTCCATAATAATAAAGATGCTTCTCTTATTTTACAAAGCGCAAGTTATAAATTGGTTAGGCCTAATTTTACACTAACTTTTAATCTGAATCATCGATATGAGGAGGAGACTAGTTAAGTTTATTCATTTATTTATTCATTTATTCAGCTGTTTATTTATAATAAATCGAACTAGCTCTCAAAACTCTATACGTGTTGATTCGAGTTACATATTATTATTAGTATTATTATTATTATTATTATTATTATTAATAATGGCTTACGATGTACATCATTTTACGAAATTACTAGAACTAAAACATCAGTCTTTTTTTTTCATTCAAAAGTGTGTCGTTCTTTTTTAAAAATCAAACTTTTTCAAAAATCAAACTAGTCCGCCACGCTTAGACTAATTATTTTATTAAAGAAAAGTTACTTCTCATATTTAAACATTAATAAACAACCAAACTAAACCTATAATCGAGAAAACAATATATTTCTTAAACATGGAATAAAATTAAATAGAGAAAATGAAATAAATCTCTGTAGAAATCGATACCTCCGCTTAAATTACTTTGCATTCAGATTGAATTCCTTTGAATTCTTTGAATACGATGAATTCTTTTTACTTTTTTTAAACATTCTAAAATCCTTGAATTCCCTGAATTATGCGAATTCCTTTACATTCTCTGAATTATCTGATTTTTTAAATTCTTCTAAATGAATTCCTGAATTCCTGGTATGATTTTGCAGCCCTTGGAATTAGTTGAATTCGTCAAATACTGTGAACTCGTACAATTCCCTAAATTCGTGCAATTTCCTGAATTCCAAGGACTTCAAAAATTCAGAAAAATTCAGAATATCTCATGGAATTCATAGAATGCAAAGAATTCCTAAAATTCAAGGAATTCAAGGAAACGGAAATTTGCAGGAATTCAGAATATTTAAGGAATTCGGGGAATTTAAAGATTTCAGAGAAAATTTGGTTGAAAATTAACTTTTTTCCTCAAAATTGATATTTTCGGGTTGAAAATTCGTGTTTTTGGCTTGAAAATTCAACAATTTGGCAGAAAATTCAAGTACTTGATTAAAACTTCAACTATTTGATTAAAAATGAAATTTTTGTTGAAAATTCATATTCTCGGATTGAAAGCAATTATTTTTTTTGGCTTAAAAATTTGACAACTTGGTGAAAAATTAAACAATTTGATGAAAAATTAATTTGTTTAGTCGAAAATTAAGGTTTTCGTTGAATATTTACTTTGTTGAAAATTCATTTTGTTTTTGAATGTTGACCTCTTTTGTTAAAAATTTAACTATTTTTTTGAAAATTCGTTTTTTTTTCGTTGATGAATAATTATTTTAACTGAAAATTTAACTTATTGATTTTGGTTCAAAAATATATCTGTTGTACTTCAAAATTCAACTATTTTGTAGCAATTATTTTTTTTTTGCTTAAAAATTTGACAACTTGGTGAAAAATTAAACAATTTGATGAAAAATTAATTTGTTTAGACGAAAATTAAGTTTTTCGTTGAATATTTACTTTGTTCAAAATTCATTTTTTTTTTAATGTTGACCTCTTTGGTTCAAAATTTAACTATTTTTTTGAAAATTCGTTTTTTTTCGTTGATGAATAATTATTTTAACTGAACATTTAACTTATTGATTTTGGTTCAAAAATATATCTGTTGTACTTCAAAATTCAAGTATTTGGTTGAAAATTCGTGTATTTTCTTGACAATTTGCCATTTTGGTAGAAAATTAATCTTCTTGGTTGAAAATTCATCTCCTTGGTAGAAAATTCGCAGTGAAAGAATTCAGAGAATTTCACAAATTCAGGGAATTCAAGGATTCCGTTGAGTTCAAACAAAATAATGACTTCAGAATTCAAAATAATCTGAAAGAGTTTAAAACAACTTAAAAACAATTCAAAATTTCAAAAGAATTCACAGGACTCCAAAGAATTCAATAGAATTCTAAATAATACTTTCAATTAATTTGGAGATATCGAAATGGTACTGACTAACCGATAGTACCAGTTTTCGTAAAACTCTGGAAAATGACAAAACCAGAATCTTTCGAAAAAAAATTTTTTTGGCTAGACTTTTAGAGAGAGAAATCCTGATTGAGGATCTATCTCTTCAGCTGAGATTTTCTAATTTTTCAGTAATTAATAAAATGACGATCGCATTATCTTAAACTATGAGTGCGAGTATCGCGAGAAAGTCACCTCGGAAGAGTGTGACAGTGTGCACGACAAGCTGCACCGAAATAGTCGTTGTTCATTTCATTTAGTCTTTTTTCGAGCCTGAGATTATTCAAAAAACGATATTTTTTCGAGCGACTGAAATGACCGCGGCCAACAGTTATTCTGAATGCTGCTTCCTCGGCGGCGGACATCTGAACCTCCTTGTTTGCATCTCCATCCTTCGTGATTTCCATGTAATTCTCGCTTAGTCTTAAATCGGTATCGGAGTCGGAGTCAGATTCTGGAAGTAAAAAGGATTTTTTAGATAATAAGAAAAATTATTAACTTGAAGAATAATTAAAATAATTAATATAAAGGACAATTGTCATTACCATAATCGGAACCTGAATCAGAAGAGCATCCAGACGATGATGTCACTTCCCATGGCAAAGTCCTCTGTCTTCGAAGAGGACTTGGATTGGAATTGGCAATCTGGGCCACACCTCGAACACAATTTTTATTTGGACATCTGCTGATTAAAGATGCATCAAAACTAGAGGGTCTTCCTCTGTATCTGAGTTGCGCTGCCCTCCTCCTACGATTCTCCTGGTGAAGTGACAATTTACCTTCCACCCTTCTGTGACAAAAATATATATATATTAGAAGTCAGTATCTTCAATTTATTTTTTTATTATTATTTTTCACCATTCACGACCGGTCACGACCGATTACATCCCATCACATCCACGTAACTCCCACTCCCATCCAACTCTCACTACCTGAAAATCCCACTCCCATCAAAAACTCACTTTCATCTAACTCCCACCCTATTCACATCCAACTTACACTCCTATAAAACTCCCACTCCTATCCAACTCCGATCCAAATCCAGCTCCCACTCTCGTCAAACGCTCATTTCCTGCAAATTTCACTCTTATCCAACGCCCACTTGCATTCAACTCCCAGCCCATTTCATCCAACTCCCACTTCCATCCAAGTCCCACTCCCATTAAACTATCCCTACCTGCAAATCCCACATTCAGCTAACTCCCACTCCTATCAAACTATCACTCCTATACAACTCTCACACCAATTAGAGGGAGAGTTCCTATCCGCTCTCATCCAACTCTCACTTCCATCCAACTCCCACTCCTATACAACTTCAACTGCCAGCCTACTTCCATTCCATGCAAAATTCACTCCCATACAATCCCCAATCCCATCCAACACCCACTTTCATATAACACTCATTATCTGCACATCCAACTTTCGCCAAACTCACACTCTCATCCAACTCCCACTCCTATCCAACACGCACTCTCATCAAACTCCCAACTGAATCTCACTCCCACTTCCACAAAACTTCTTCTCCCATCCAACTGCCATTCTCATCCAATTCCCACTCCAATCTAACTCCCACTCCCAAAAAATTCCCTCACTCATCGGACGCCCTTATCCCATGCAACACCCACTCTCATCCAACTACCAATTTAATCCCACGCCCACTCCCATGAAACTCCCTCTCTCATCCGACTACCACTCTCATCCAAGTCTCACTATCATCAAACTTCCAATCTAATCCCACTCCTACTTCCATAAAACTTCTTCTCCCATCCGACGCCCAATCTCATCCAATTCCCAATCGAATCCCACTCCTATAAAACTTCCACTCTCATTCAATTTCCAATCAAATACTACCCCCACTTTCATCCCACTTCCACTCCCATCAAACTCTTCCTACCTGCAAATCCCACTAACATCCAATACCCAATCCTACAAATCTCCAATTCCTATCCAAATCTGATTAAAATCCAACTTCCACTCCCATCCAAATCCTATCCAACCTTTCCTCAATTTTAATTCTCATTACCTGCAAATCCCACACCAATCCAACAGCAACTTTCGTCCAACTCCAATCAAACACCCACATTAGTCCAGCCTCCACTTCCATCCCACTACTATCAAACTCTCACTCCCATACAACTTCCACTCCTACATAACTCCCACTCCAATCCAACTCTCACTCCACTCCCTCCGCTCTCATCCAACTCCCACTCCTAGACAACTTCCACTGGAAGTCTACTTCCAATTAACCCAAAATTCTCTCCCATCCAATCGCGAATCCAATCCAACACCCACTTTCATCTAACTCTCATTATCTGCAAATCCCTCTTTCACCAAACTCACACTCTCTTCCAACTTCACTCCCATCCAACACTCACTCTCATCCATCTCACAATCGAATCCAACTCACACTCCTGTCCAACTCCTACCTTCATCCATTTCCCACTCTAATCCAACTCTCACTCCCATAAAGCTACCTCTCATATCCAACTCTCACTTCCATCCAACACCCACTCTCATCCAACCCCAAATCGAATCCCACTCCCATTCCCATAAAACTCCCTCTCCCATCCGACTGCCATTCTCATACAACTCTCACTCCAGTCCAACTCCCACCTCATTCAATTTCCACTCCCACTCCCATAAAACTACCACTCTCATCCAACTCCCATCCAATTACCACTCCCATCCAACACCCACTTTTATCCCACTTCCACTCCCATACAACTTCTTAACCCATCCGACTCCCACTCTCATTCAACTCCCACCTCCATTCACTTCCTACACTAATTCAACTCCCACTCCCATAAAACTCCCTCTCCCATCCAACTTCCACTCCCATCCAGCACCCACTCTTGTCCAACTCCCAATCAAATATCACTCCCACTCCACTAGAAGTCCCTCTCCCATGCGCTTCCCACTCTCATCCAACTCCCACTCCCGTCCAACTCCCAGCTCCAACCACTTCCCACTACCATAAAACTCCCACTGTCATAAAACTCGCACTCTCATAAAACTCCCTCTCTCATTCATCCAACATTTTTCACCAAATAATTTTTTAAACTTCAGTAACGGCTTATGAAGATTTTAAATCGTCCTAAAGTGATGCCTGGTGACTCAGTGAATACTAATAATTGGTTTTATTGATTAATCCAATTGTTATAAATATATTCAATAAAAGTAGGCAAATATCTTACTTTACGGTGAAAATAATTTTCTTTTAGCTCTAACTGCTTTAAAGTATTGTAAATGTAAATTTTATTCACAAAACTTTCTTAAAAATTAAAAACAATAATTGCTATTAAAAATCTGTTTGCACTAAAAATGGTAAAGTTCACGACAATTACACCCGACTCTCGGTTTAGTAACAGTGTCGAGGGTTGCCTGCGAATAGCCTTGTTCCTAAATCGCGAGTATCGAAATATAAACAGCTGGAGCCGCCTAAACCGTTTCCAGTTGGAATGCATAATATTGCGCAATATACTCGACTGGGTACTGGGGTACTGCGGCCCTTACGAGGCGAGAGTCGCAACCGTCTCTCGCCCTTTGAGCTGAGAAACTGCGTGGGCCAGCAATTCTAGGAATTTCTAAACCGCGAGTTCCTAAATCGGGAGTCGGGTGTATAAGGAAAAAAAATTTCGAACATATAAAATGATCACGTGCCACTTTAATTTGAACTTCTTCCATCTTACGCAAATCCAGCCATAGATTAAATTTAAAAAATGTCATGTTTAAATACTTTCCGGTACGATTTGTTTTTAATTAAATTCTAAAAATTCTCTATACTCACTTGTTTGGTAACGTATTTGTTTGCGTGACCTCGTTCACTTTTGTCACTTCTTTACTGAGAGGTGGTGAATATTCAACAGCCTTTTTGTCCTCACCACTTCTGAAAATAAATGATATTTTTTCATTTTAGCTTCCACCATCAAAATTATATTGTTATTAATTTTTGAAAAAGGTACAGCGAACAAGTTCGATTCCATAAATATTAACAAATAAAATTACAAAATATGAAGGAGGAAACTCCTCTTCCGGCTTGGAATCTTCAAAGTTGTCAATGACTTCTAATCTACCCACTTGTATTCTATCTAATCAAAACTCTAATCGATCTTCTACCTCGAGTTTAATATTTTATCGATAATAGTGTATCACGTAAAATTCGACGGCAATTTACTTATTTATTTTATTTTTATTCTTCTTGTTAGGTTTTCTCTTCATTTGGTATTTATCAATATAATAAGATGTGTTAATTCAATAGAGAAATATCTTGATAAAAATTCACTTTAATTTTTTACTTTTTCTCAAAATTTGATAAATTTCTTACCGATTTCATTTTTTCAGATTCTATTTTTGCCAGAGGAAAAATTTCTGGAATATTTATTATTATCTGTGCATATATCCCAGGTGACAACAATCGTAGTTATAAATTTAGATGCGAGTATTGAAATAACTAACCCACTTAGTATGAGTTAGGTATCGATATATATACTCTCCACAGTTAGAGTCTAATATTGAGATAGGTCCTAAATTCAAGCTTTCTTCAACGATTTTCTCATTTTTGATCAATCTTTCATCCTTAATGGTATTTTTTTGAGTTATTCATGTATTTGCATATTAGGGTGGGTCGAAAAAAACAAATTTTGGAAATCAGAAATGGAAGTATGTGGAAAAGTAGCATATGAGGATCCTGAAAAAGTATATTTATTTTGGATTCGATTGCTAAACGCATCAAAGATTATTAATGTTTGGTAGACCCCTGTTTTCAAAAAATTATTTTTAAACTTGTAGAAATGTAGAGAGACTTTGCTCAGGTTTCTAGAACGTTTCTACTGCTAAAAATACGAAGAAAAAAAAAGATTAGTCTGGGAAATCATAATTTTTTTTAAACTGACATTTTGATTTTTTTAAATTAAATATAAAAATCTAAAAATTTGGCGAGTCGTTCAAGGCCTCCAGAAATGTAAAAAAAATTGACATCCACAAAAATATAAGAACTACAAAAATAAGAATTTTTGTTAACATGTTTTGTTAATGCGCAAGCCAAGGCGTTTATTGATTGAATCAAAAATAATAATACTTTTTCAGGGTCCTCATACCCTACTGTTCTAAATAATGTATTTTTAAGTGGTCGCAAACATTTTTGGCAAAGAATTTAATCACAAAATTTTTTTTCCAGAACTTTATTATCATCAGTTTATCGTAAAATTGCACTAAAAAAATGCTATTATTCGCACTCGAACATAATTTTTATACAACAGTTTTAGTAGTACAAAAAAAATTATTATGCCAAGAGTTTTTAGATTTTAAATAATTAACAAAGAGGTGCGGTTGGAAACTTTGATTAAAAATGCGACTATTGCCGAGTAGGTTCAATTCCTTAAAATAATAATAAAAAGAAACTCACTGAAAATTTAAAATATATTTAATGTATAGATTATAATCATTAGTGACAATTACAGAAGGAGAGAATGTCTTCATCTTCAATAAAAATCACTGCTAGTAAACGACACTAAACTCGATTGATTAATTTAAAATTAGACCGTCTGCATTTTTTGTCTCGCCAAGAGTCGCGTCGTGGTTTCCATTTAGAAAAAAGTGATTTACATCTTTGAAATCGTAATTTTTCAAGCGCAATTTAACTTTATTTCTTCTACAGAAGAATAAAGTACATTGAGTACTTTGTTTTTAAATTGCGAAATTAATTTCTCGAGAATTTGCTTATTACAGAAAAGCTTTCGCAACTTTTTCATTTGCCTCAAGACAAAACGATTTGAAGCGCAATTTAATTTATTTACAAAAATTCTTCAATTTTAAATTAATATATCGTTTCAAATTAAATAATTCACGTAACAAAATTTTGGAAATCGGAAATTGAACTATTTGGAAAGTAGCGTATGAGGACCCTGAAAAGTATAATTAATTTGGATTCGATCGATAAAAGCCTTGGTTTTGCACGTCAAAAAATATGTTTGAAAAAATTCTTATTTTTGTAATATTTATATTTTCGTGGATGTCCATTCTTTTACATTTCTTTAAAATTCGAAAATTAAGAATTTACTAATCGGAATTAATTATTTATTAAATTATATAACTGGCATTTCTTTGGTTCTTTCTTTCCTCTTCTTTTTATTATTTTTATTAAATTATTTTCCTTTCAACGATTTATTTAAATTTAATTTCTTTATTTATTTAAATTTCTTTTAGCGTTGATCAATTTGAAGGGAGGTAAAAGTACAAAGTTAGGCAGCATGAGAAATAGGAAGGGTGGAATGCTATATGATACAGACGAGATACTAGACTCTTTGAGAGACTCTTTTAAGGAATTGTTGGGAGGTGAAGCTATAGGAACCACAACTTTTTTGGATTCGGCTAGATTAATATTAATTTCCTTTTTTTAAGTTAAACATTTTTTTGCCTGTAACCTATTAAATGTAAATTAGGATAGCAAGCCATGATTTTTCTTTAATAAGTGAAAAATGTTCTTTTTTTGTTGAAAATTTTAAATGAATAAAAAATAATTTTTATAACTATTCAGCAAGTATTGTTTTCATAATTTTCAAATATTATATTCTTACTTCCTAACTAAGATACTACACAAAAATATATTGTATACAATTTGTGCCCCTGTTAAATATTTTTCAAAAATTTGAACTTATTTTCAATTTAAAAGTTCCAGTGAGTTTTTCATTTAAGAAAAAATAATTTTGAGGGCTAGTATTTTGGTAAATGGAACTTTGAATTATAATAAATAACAGAAAAATAAAAAAAATAATAAACAGTAAAAAAAGGTATGATTTTCAATTAGCACGTTTTTGTTTTATAGGCACATATGTATAGGTAAACGAACTTTGTAAGCTGTTGTTTTAACTGTTTACAATTGAAGAATTTTTTATTGCAAATCTATAAAATTGAATCAATTTTAACTTTTAATTTTCAAAATTGAATGATTTTTAATTTTAAATATTGAAAATAAACTATTGTAAACAGCTTTTAAAATTGTATCACTTTGAACTATAAACATTTCAAATTAATGAATCTGCAATTGTAAATGTTAAAAATTGAAGAATTTTTAAGTGAAAATCGTTAAAATTGAAGAATTTTCAATTGACCATTTTCAAAATTAAATACTTTTAAAATTTTAAAGTTTTATAATTTAAATTTCTGTAATTTTGATGATTTATATCGGATACTTCTTCAGTTTAGAAGATTTACAATCGGAAAGTTGACTTTTCATCTTCAAAATTACGAATTTTTATTTATACATCTTTCAAATTGGAGAGTTTTCAATTGTTAATCTTAAAAATTCAAATCGTTAAAATTCAATAATTCTTTTACTTTAAATTTTGAAAATTGAAAATTACGCAAGTTTCAAGTTTTACAATGAATTTTTTTTCAATTTGATGATTTACATGCGAATCGTTTATATGGAAGAATTTTCAATTCGAAATTTTAAAGATGTGTAAATAAAACTTTTTAGATTTTAATCATTATAAAGATCAAAATTCAAATTTCTAATTCGAAACCTTCCAAATTGAAGAAATTTTGAATACTAATATTAATAATAATAAGAGTATAATAATAAATTTTATAAATTAAATGCTTTTCAATTTTAAAGTGTTATAATTCAAATTC
This sequence comes from Andricus curvator, assembly GCA_932195095.1. Classification (NCBI taxonomy): domain Eukaryota; kingdom Metazoa; phylum Arthropoda; class Insecta; order Hymenoptera; family Cynipidae; genus Andricus; species Andricus curvator. Next base: position 166,842 of record CAKNYM010049202.1, on the reverse strand, counting down.
GGGATGACCGAAGAAATTCATTCCCGAAATTTTTAAACCAGAATTTTCCAATTCCTCAAAATAGTAAATTGCCGAATTTTCAAATATACAAATAAATGTTTAATTTTTCAGGAATTTAAAAATTCGGCAATTTAATATTTTTGGGAATTTTTAAATTGGGAAATTTTCTATTTTTGGTCATTAAAAATTTCGAGAATTTTCATTTTTCGGAAAATTTCTGTTTCCGTAATCATTTTTTTGGCAAATGGTAATTTGGTAAAATAAAAATTAGGAAAATTAACAATCCGGAATAATAAAAGTGATGGTAAATAAATTTCGGTAAAACAAACATTATGGAAAATAAAATTTGGGGAATATTTTTTATTTTTTTCAAATTTTATTTTTTTTATTATTTTTTTTTATTTTTTTTATTATAGTTTTAAAATTTTGGGATGGAAAACTGGAAATTGTGATTGAAAAGTCAAGTTAACTTTTCATTACACAGCTCGTTTTTCGAAAAAATGGAAAAAAAGAAGTACTTGTTATTAACTTTTTGTAAAGATATATTTTTTATTGAAAATTCGTCCACTTGATTGAATGTTCAACTCTTTTGTTAAAAATTTATGTTTTGTTAAAAATTGATTTCTTTTATTGAAACTTGAATTATTTTGTTGAAAAATCGTTTGTTTTCCTTCTAAATTCCTTTTTCTAACTGAAAATTGAATTAAACCATTTTTACTTGAAAATTAAAGTATTTTTTTTAGAAAATTCGTCCTTTTTGGTAGAAAATTTGACTATTTTCATGGAAATGTCATATTTTTTTAATTAAAAATGCAAATGTATCTGTTTTGATTATGGTTTCAAAATTTTCAAAATTTATGTTTTTTTTTGGTTAAATTCAACAGTTTTTTATTTTAACTTAAATCTTTCGGAAACAGTTCATAAAACGGGAGGCTTGATTTTGGTCTTTAAAGTGCATGTTTTTTTTATTATTTTTGTATTTTATCGTTTTATTTTTGCATTTTTTTCTATTGTACTTTTTTTTTGTAATTTTGTTATTTTGAACGAAAAAGTAAAATTTAGCGAAAAGAAAATGAAAAAATTAGTTGCCCTGGTCAGGATACCAAATTTTAAGGTTGGTTGAACATTTATGATTTTAGTTGAAACTTCAACTACTTTTTTGAATGTTGAACTGCTTTCCTAAAAACCCATTTTTGTTGTTGTTGAAAATTCAACAATTTAATGGTCATTTTTTTTTCTTTCTTGGTTCGAAATTTGGCTTTTTCGATTCAAAATTTATCTCTTTTGGTAAAAAATTTTTTTTTTCCGTTGAAATAATATCAACTATTATATTTATCGTTGAGAATTTACATATTTGTTTGAAAATGCATGTATTTAGTTAAAAATTCAACTATTTTATTTGGTTGAAAAGTAATTTTTTTGTTGAAAATTCGTATTCTTGATTTGAAAATGCAACACTTCAGTGAACATTTTTTTCTTTCTTGTTTCAAAATTCGACTTTTTCTTTTCCAAATTTATCTGTTTTAGTAAATAAAATCTAATTTATTTCAGTTGAAAATTTAGCTATTTTGTTAAATTTTGTTTTCTTTTTGGTTGAATTCAACTGTGCTTGATTTCAATCAAAATCTTTCTTGGTTGAAGTAATATCAACTATTGTATTTTTCATTAAGAATTTATCTATTTTTGTTGAAAATTCATGTATTTTATAAAATATCATCTATTTTATTTAGTTGAAAAGTAAATTTTTTTCAATTCATATTTTTGTTGGAAATTCGTCTTTTTTGGTTGAATTTAACTAGTTTGGTAGAAATTTCAACTAGTTGGTTGAAAAATAACAAACATTTTTGTTGGGAAATTCATCTCTTAGGGTACAAAAAAAATACTGAAGAGGGTTCAGCTATTTTTTTTTAATTTGTCTTTTTTGGTGGAAAATGTGACTACTTGTTTGAGAGTTTACCTATTTTTTTAAAAATTCAGTTGTTTGGTTGATGATTCATAATTTTAGTTGAAAATTCATCTCTCTTTGAAAATTAAACTATTTTCTTTCAAATCAGTTTTTTTAGGGTGGAAAATTCAAACGTTTTGCTAGAAAATTCTACTATTTGGTTGAAAATTCATGCACTTCGTTAAAAATTGAAGTATTTTGGTAGAAATTCTAAATTTTGTCGAAAATTAACTTTTTTGTTGGAAATTTTACTCTTTTGTAGAAAATTCGGCTTTTTGGTTGGAAAATGCTGGAAAATGCAACTATTTGATTGAAAATTTACATATTTGTTGTCAATTTAACTGTTTTGTTGAAAATTAGTCCTTCTGGTTTGAAAATTATAGAAAATTCAACAATTTGGTTGAAAATTTTTTTTTTTTCATGAAAATTAATATTTTTAGTATATGAAAATTCTACCATTTGGTTGAAAATTGATGTATTTTGTGAAAAATGTAAGTATTGTGGTAGAAAGGTAAACTTTTGTCGAAAATTAACTTTTTTGTTGGAAATTTACGGATTTGTTGTCAATTTAACAATTTTGTTGGAAATTAGTTTTTTTGGTTTACAAATTATAGAAAATTCAACAATTTGGTTGAAAAAAAATTTTTTTTCATGAAAATTAATATTTTTAGTATATGAAAATTCTACCATTTGGTTGAAAATTCATGTATTTTGTAAAAAATTTAAGTATTTTGGTAGAAAGATAAAATTTTGTCGAAAATTAACTTTTTTGTAGGAAATTTTACTCTTTTGTAGAAAATTTGTCTTTTTGGTTTGAAAATTATAGAAAATTCAACAATTTGGTTGAAAATTATTTTTTTTTTTTCATGAAAATAAATATTTTTAGAAAATGCAACTATTTTATTGAAAATTTACCTATTTGTTGTCAATTTAACTGTTTTGCTGAAAATTAGTCTTTTTGGTTTGAAAATTATAGAAAATTCAACAATTTGGTTGGAAATTATTTTTTTTTTTCATGAAAATTAATATTTTTAGTATATGAAAACTCTACCATTTGGTTGAAAATTTATTTATTTTGTAAAAAATTTAAATATTTTGGTAGAAAGATAAAATATTGTCGAAAATTAACTTTTTTGTTGGAAATTTTACCCTTTTGTAGAAAATTCGTCTTTTTGATTTGAAAATGGTGGAAAATTCAACTATTTGGTTCAAAAATGACCCTTTTTTTTAATTAATATTTTTGCTATGAAAATTCAACCATTTGGTTGAAAATGTATGTATTTTGTTAAAAATTTTCCTATTTTGGTAAAAAGTCCAAATTTGGTTGAAAATGAACTTTTTTGTTGAAAATTCTTCCTTTTGGCTTGAAAATTCATTTCCGGCAAAAAAAAAGTGGAAAATACATACGTGTATGCAGTTTCAAATTAATCGGAGGTAAGTACTTGTCGGAATTTTATTCAATCTATCATGGTTGAAATTAAAGTAGGGATTCAAAAATTCATATCTTGGTTGAAAATTTAAATATTTGCTTCAAAATGCGTTTTTTTAATTAAAAAAATTATCTTTTCTAGTTGAAGATTTAACTATTTGGTTAAAAATTCACGCATTTCGTTGAAGGATCTTCGTTTTTAAGAGAAAATTATTCTTCTTAGTTAAAAATTCATTAAATAATTAGTTATGTTTTAACAATTTTTATTTATTAAGAGGCAATAAAGTGTCTTTTACGTAATAAAAAAAGCAAAAAAAAAAACCTCCTTAGACGCTGAAGTATATCCTTACAAGGTTTTCTAAATAATTGTAATTTTCTATGGAAAATTAGGAAAAAGTAGCGCATGAAGAAACTGAATGTTTATAATTAATTTGAAACCCATTGATCCATTGTCATTTTAAGATTTTTAAAAATTCTGATGTTGCTTAACTTTTTCAAATAATCATAAAACAACGTTTTTAAATTGGAGACAGACTAGAGTCGCGTTTAGAATTTCACAATATGACCTTTTTATTGTGTCAACAGAGTCAAGAATGTCATTGCGTCGTTTTATTAAACTTTTCTATTTTTCACGTTTTCCATTTTTATAAACTTTTTCTAATTATTATATACAGTCCTAAGTAAATTTATTTATTTGTATCCAGCAATTCGTTGCTTTCCACTATTGATTTAGGAAATAATTCAACTAATTGAATTAGTAATTTTTCAATAATCTTTGCTGACCCACTTTTCGCAGATCGAATCTGTAAAATTTCACTCGTAATTAGTTAAATTTTACCAATTTTTACAAATTTTGCTAAATAATAGCAATTTTCTATGAAAAATAAGGAAAATATACAACCGACAAAAAAAATGTTTAAATCAAAAACAGAACTCTGTTGAAAAATAGCGCTTGAGTATCCTGAATATGCAAAATTAATCAATATATTGATTCATTATATTTTTAAGTTTGTAAAAAATTCTTATTTTTCTTAACATTCTTCAAACAATCAGATGGCAATGATTCTAAATTGGAGACAAGCTGTGTCGTGTTTATAATTTCACAATATGACCTTATTGTTACAATAGACTTAAGAATATTACACCATCGCCTCGTTTTATTAAACTTTTCTATCTTTCTATTTTTCCATATTTATAACTTTTTAAAAATTATTATATACAGTTCTGAAAATTTCTTATTTTTAAGAAGCAATTAGTTTTCCACTATTTAATTAGGAAATATCTCGACTACTCGAATTAGTAATTTTCCACCAATCTTCTACAATTTTTAAGTTATCAAAAAATGTACTGTCGCATTAATTAGTTTTTTCCATGTATCTCAAGTTTTCTCCAACTATAATTTTTTATAGTATCAAATCGTCGAATTTCCAACTAAAAAAGATCAATTTTTAACCAAATAGTTGAATTTTGAACTAAAAAAGATCAGTTTTCAACAAAAAATGGAATACTTTAATTTTTAGCAAGAAAAAATAATTTTCCACAAAAAAACAAACAAATTTTCAACCAAAGTGATGAATTTTCATATAAAATGGTGAATATTTAACTGGAATAGATGAATTTTAAATAAAAAAGATGAATTTTTAACAAAAGAGTTTAACTTTCAACCAAGTAGTTTTATTATCAAACCAAAAGATGAATTTTCAAAGGAGAAGATAATTTTTTCTACCAAAAAGACGACTTTTCAACAAAATATATGAATTTTAAACGAAATAGTTCCATTTTCAATCAAAAAACACAAATTTTCAACCAAGTAGTTGACTTTTTTAACTAAAAAAGAACAATTTTCAACCAAAAATGGAACAGTTAAATTTACATTTAAAAAATTAATTTCTGACCAAACTGATTAATTTTACTAAAACGATGTATCTTTAACTGGAATAGTTGAATTTTGAACCCAAAAGATCAATTTTTTAAATAAAATGATGAATCTTTAACTGAACTAGTTAAATTTTCAACCAAAAATCTTATTTTGAACCAAGAAAATTAATTTCTACCAGAAAAGACGAATTTTCAACAAAATACATGAATTTTCAACTAAAAAAGATAAATTGTCAACCAAAAAATGAATAGTTAAATTTTCAGTTAAAAAAATAATGTTCAACCAAAGAAATGAAGTTTTAACTAAAATGATGACACTTCAATTGGAATGATGAATTTTCAATTAAAATGATTCTTCGAATGGAATAATTGAATTTTCAACCAAAAAGATGAATTTTCAACCAAGAAGATTAATTTTCAACCATGAAGATTAATTGCTACAAAAAAACGAATTTTTGATTAAAAAAGATAATTTTTCATCAAAAAATTGAATCGTTAAGTTTTTATTTAAAAATTAGTGTTCAACGAAAGAGATGAAGTTTTTGCTAAAATGGTGAAATATTCAACTGAAATAGTTACTCTTAGGTTAAAAAAAAATTAATTTTTAGTCAGAGAAAAAAAAAAGAATTTTGAACAAAATAACTAATTTTTCAACCAAACAGATGAATTTTTAATTAAAATTATAAATCTCCATTGGAAAAAATAAATTCTTTACAAAACAGTTTAACTTTTAACCAAGTAATTCAATTTTCCACAAATGGAATAGTAGTTAAATTTTTAGGTAAAAAAATTAATTTTCGAAAAAAAAAATTTCGAACAAGGTGATAAATTTTCAACTGGAACAGATGAATTTTAAACTAAAACGATGAATTTTTAACAAAAAAAAAATGAATTTTTAACAAAAAATATAACATTCTTAACAAAAGAGTTTAACTTTCAACCAAGTAATTTTATTTTCAACCAAAAGCATTAATTTTTAACTAAAATAATGAATATTTAACTGTGATAGTTGAATTTTCAACCAAAAAGATTAATTTTCAACGAAGAAGATTAATTTCGACCAAAAAATACGAATTTTCAACGAAATACATGAATTTCTAAATATAAAAGATAAACTGTCAAACAAAAATAGAATAATTAGATTATCGGCTGAAAAAATAAAGTTCAACCAAAGAGATGAATTTTCAACTAAAATTATGAAATATTCAATTCGAATAGTAACATTTTCAGTTTACAAAAATAGCGTTCAATAAAAAAAATAATTAAAAAAAAAATAGTTACATTTTCCAACAAAGTAATGAATTTTTAAGTAAAATTATGAATCTTGAACTGAAATATTTTAATTTTAAACCAAAAACATGAATTTTTTTTACTCAAATGATGAATCTTTAACTGGAATATTTGAATTTTCAACCAAAAAGATTAATTTTCAACGAAGAAGATTAATTTCTACCAAAAAAGACGAATTTTCAACTGAAAAAGATAATTTTTTAACCAAAAATTGAACAGTTAAATTTTGAGTTGAAAAAATTAATGTTTAATGAAAGAGATGAATTTTCAACTAAATTAATGGAATATTCAACAGGAATAGTTACATTTTCAGTTGAGAAAAAAAATTAATCTTCAGCCAAAGAAAACCCGAATTTTCGCCAAATAGCTCAATTTTCGACCAAACAAATGAATTTTCAATTAAAATTATGAATCTTCAACGACAAAAAATTCATTTTTAACAAATTATTTTTTTATTTTCTACCAAGTAATTAAATTTTTATTAAAAAAAAAAAGATAAATTCCGAACTAAAAATGTAGTTATTGATATTTCAACCAAAAAAGATAAAAAAAATTAATCAAAAGCAGTTGAATTTAACCAAAACAGACGATTTTTCAAGAAGAGTTGAATTTTTTATTAAGAACAATTTTTCAGACAAGAGGGAGAACAAATTTGCAAACGAGCTGTTGAGTTTTCAAGCAAAATAAATTAATTTTTATAAAAATACGTAAATTTTCAACTGAAAAATTTCAATTTAAACAAAATTGGAATAGTTAAACTTTTAGTTGAAAAAATTAATTTTCAACACTAACAAAAATGGATTTTCAACAAAATATTTTAATTTTCAACCTAACTGATGAATTTTCAACTAAAATGATGAATCTTCAACCGGAATAGTGAAATTTTAAACCAAAAAGATGAGTTTTCGAATATGACAATAAATCTTTAACTGAAATAATTGAATTGAACTAAAACTATGGAATATTCAATTGGAATAAGTTAAATTTACAATTAAAAAAATTTCTTTCCACAAAAAACTAACTTTTAAAAAAATAGGTATATTTTCAAAAAAAGTGATGAATTTTTAACAAAAATTGTAAATTTTTAACTGGAATAGTTGAATTTTAAACCAGAAAGATGAATTTTCAACTAAATGATGAATCTTTAACTAGAATAATTTAATTTCTGACCAAAAAGATGAATTTGTAACCAAGAAGATTAATTTCTACCAAAAAAGACGAATTTCCGACTAAAAAATATCATTTTTCAACCAAAAATTGAATAATTATATTTTTAGTCAAAAAATGAATGTTTAACCAAAGAGATGAATTTTTAACTAAAATTATGGAATATTAAACTGCAATAATAGTTAAAGTTTCAGTTTAAAAAATGCAACCAGCAAAGAAACAAAATAGTTAAATTTTCGGCAAAAAATTCCTTTTAATCCAAAGAAAAAATAAGTTTTCAAACAAATAGCTCATTTTTCAAACCAAAAAAAATTAATTTTTAACACAAGAGTTTACCTTTCAACCAAGCAATTTTATTTGCAACCTAAAAGATGAATTTTCACCTAAAATGATAAATATTTAACTAGAATACTTAAATTTTTAACCAGAAAGAAAAATTTTTAAACGTGAAGATTAACTTTTGAAGGAAAACCATCATTTTCTACCCAAAAAAAATCGATTTTTTAACAAAATACATGAATTTTCAACGAAATAGTTGAATTTTCAATT
>CAKNYM010049202.1:146346-158484 GCA_932195095.1 Andricus curvator | reverse complement strand
ATTTTTAAATAAGAAATATCAATTTTCAACCAAATAGTTGAATTTTCAATTTAAAAAAAAATCATCCAAATTGTTTAATTTTTAAATAAGAAATATCAATTTTCAACCAAATAGTTGAATTTTCAATTTAAAAAAAAATCATCCAAATTGTTTAATTTTTAAATAAGAAATATCAATTTTCAACCAAATAGTTGAATTTTCGTCTAACAAGATATATTTTCCAGATAGTTGAATTTTCAACTAAAAAAGAAAAATTTTCAACGAAATAGTTGAATTTTTAACTAATAAAGATGAATTTTCAACCAAAAATGGAATAGTTAAACTCTTAATGAAAAAAAAATAATTTTGAACCAAAATTATGAATTTTCAATTAAAAAAGATAGATTGTCAACCAGAAATTGAATAGTTAAAATCCAGTTGAAAAAATTTATGTTCAACCAAAGAGATGCATTTTCAATTAAAATGATGGAATATTCAATTGCAATAGTTAAATTTTCAGTTATAAAAAATAATAATTTTCAACCAAGAAAAAAATTAATTTTGAAGGCAATACTTACATTTTCAAACAAAAGTGATGATATTTCAACAAACAAGAAGTTTAATTTCTACTAAAACAGACAAATTTTCAACTAAAAAAAAATAATTTTTAACAAAAAATCCAATGGTTAAATTTTTAGTTAAAAAGATTAATGTTGAACTGAAGAGACGAATTTTTAACTAAAATGATGGAATATTCAACTGAAATAGTTAGATTTTCAGTTTAAAAAAATTAATTTTCAACAAAAAAACAACAAGTTTTGAACAAAATAGTTGAAGTTTCAACTGGAATATTTAAATTTTTAGTAAAGAAGATTAATTTTCAGCCGAAGAAAAAACAAATTTTCAACAAAATAGTAAAATTTTTAACCAAACTGATATATCTTTGACAAGAAAAAAATGAATTTTGAACGAAAAGTATAATAGTTGATATTTCACCAAAAAATATTTTAATTTTTAATAAAAAACTGTTAAATTGAACCAAAAAATACGAATTTCCAACCAAATAAGTGAATTTTCAACTGAAAAGATCAATTTTACAGCAATAATGGAATAGCTACAATTTTATTACAAAAATTAATTTTTAACAAAATAAAACAAATGTTCAACGAAATTTGTTAGATTTTTAACCAAAGAAATTAACTTTTTACTAAAATGATGCATCTTCAATCAAGAAAATAAATTTGTAATCAAATAATTAAACTTTCAACTTAGAAGATGAATTTTCTACGAGAAAAAGACAAATTTTCAACAAAATAGATGAATTTGCAACTAAAAAAGATCAATTTTTTAACAAAAAATAGAGTAGTTTAATTTTAAGTTAGAGAAATAAGTTTTTAACTAAATAAAATAAATTTTCAACGAAATAGTTAAATTTTCAACCAAACAGATGAATTTTCAACCAAAAAGACTGAATATCTATATGAAAAAATTTGAAAAAAATGGAATAGTTAAATTTTCAGTTTGAAAAATTAATTTTAAATCAAAAAAATTTTAATCAAAGAAATGAAATTTCAACCAAAAAAACTAATTTTCTACAACAACAAAAATATTAGTAAAAAAAATTAATTTTCAACAAAACAAAACGAATTTTCAACCAAATTTTGTTAAATTTTTAAACAAAGAAATGAACTTTTAACTAAAAATAAGCATCTTCAATTAAAAAAATAAATTTGTAACCAAATAATTGAATTTTCAATCCAGAATATAAATTTTCTACCAAAAAAAGAAAAATTTTCAACAAAATAGATGAATTTTCAACCAAAAAAGATGAACTTTAAACAGAAAATAGAATAGTTTAATTTTAAGTTCGAGAAATACGTTTTTAACCAAACAAAATAAATTTTCGACGAAATAGTTAAATTTTCAACCAAACAGATGAGTTTTCAACCAAAAAGATTAAATATCTATAAAAAATTGTTGATGAAAAACGGAAAAGTTAAATTTTTAGTTAAAAAAATTAAGTTACAATTTAAAAAAAAAAAGTAATTTTCAATCAAAGAAATGAAATTTCAACCAAAAAGATTAATTTTCTACCAAAAAAGAATAATTTTTAACAAAATACATGAATTTTAAACCAAAAAGGTGAATTAATCACCAAAAAGATTAATATTTTGCCACAAAATACAAAATTTCAACAAAATAGAGAGATTTTCAACCAAACATAAAGTAGTTAAATTTTCAGTTAAAAAAAATTAATATTCAATAAACCAAAACTAATTTTCAAGCCAAAGAAATTGATTTTGAACAAAAAAGATTAATCTTCTACCAAAAAAGATTAATTTTCTACTACAAAAGACAAAGCTTCGACAAAATACAAAAATTTTCAATCAAACAGTTGAATTTTCAACTGAATAAGATAAATGTTCAACCAAACATGGAATAGTTAAATTTTCAGTTACAAAATAATTTCAAAAAAAATGTTTAAAAAATAGTTAAATTTAGAAGTTTCAGAGAAATTGAGAAAGATTCCCAGAATTCGAAAAATATAAAGGAGTTCAAACTAATTCAGTCTATTTCAATGATTTCAAGGGCATTAAAAAGCATCAAAAGAATTCAGTGATCTTGTGAGGATTCCAAAAATTTAGAACAGTTGAGAGTTCAGAAAAATTCCAAATAATTCAGAAAATTATAATATTTCAGAGAATTCATAATATTTGAGAGAATTCAGAGAATTCAAATGACATTTAGAAATTAAATATAAATTAATAATAAATAACTTTTAGATAATTCAAAATATTTCAAGGCAGGTTAAATAATTCAACCTGTTTTGTAAATCAAGATAATTCATCAAATTCAAAGGATCTGAAGACGTTAAAACTAACTCAAAATTGCATAATTTCTAATTCTATATTTTCAAAATTCAAGAATTTTCAATTCTAAAATTGTAGAACATTCACTTGTGTTTTGAAAATTTGCTTTTAAAAATTATGCAAGTTTTAAGTTGTACCAATAAAAATTGAGTTGCTGAATCGATACAAGAAAAACTTAAAATTTTCAATTCGGGTATTAAATTTTCTAGGATAAATATTTTCGGTAATTTTATTTTCTTTCCAGAATTTGACATTTCGACAATCTTCATTCTTCGGGAAATTCCTGTTGCAGTAATTATTTTTTCGGTAAATATTTTGTCAACAAAATAAAATTACATCAAATAGAAGTCCAGGAAACAAAAATGAGGGCAAATGGTTATTCGGAAAAATAAAATGTTGTGAAAGGCAGTTTTGAAACAGTCAACATTTGCTTGAGACTCGCTTAGGAAAGATAAATAAGCTAAAAATTTTTTTCCCTTGAGACTGACTTGCGGAAAATAAATATCTTGGAAGGACAACCCTCAAACCTATAGTCTACGAGATAAAGAATTTAGTTTATAAACTCTAACTAAAAAACAGAATATTCATTAATTAACCGAATTTTTGAAAATTACTATCGTTTGTTTCTTCTCTACTTGGAGCGACATGAAGATCGCTAATACTCTGATCTCCACCCTGGTGGTCATCTTTAATTATATTGGTGAGTAAAACAATAATTAACCAAATATTAACCATTCAGTTATTTAATTTGATTAATTCAATCAATTAGTAATTAACTAAAAATGCATTAAATTAACCAAAATATCTCTTAAAATTATGAAAACATGGCGAGATTATTGTTATAAAAAAAGAGAAATCCAATTTTGGCAGAAACGATGCGAGTTAGGTAAAAATGTCTAAAAGGAAGTCTAGCTTTTGAACATTCTACAAATTAGCATTTAAGATTTTTTTTCTATGACTTTTGAAACTTTTAACAATTATTAGAAACAAATTATTTTACTTCAAATTTTTCATTCCCAGAATAAGATTATCATACAAAAATATGCCAAACAAAGAAATAATGTTTGAACAAATTAGTGCAAGCTTCAAATAAGTAGTGGAATTTTCAGTCACAAAAGGTGAATTTCCAACAGAGAAGATTAATTTTCTACACAAATTTTTATTTTGTTCAAATTTGATTGTTGGAATATTGTTTTTTTTTTAATTTCAATTTTCTACATCCTTTATTTATTTACTTCGTCATTCTTTCTTTACTCTTGTTTTAATTCTTAATCTTATTCTTTTTATTCTTTAACTATTTTCTTCTTCTTTAATTCTTTGTTTAAAAAAAGAAGGGTGGGGGTATCGATGTTTACTTTTTGATGTGAAACATCTAATGGCGCGGTACGGGGGTAAGATCGTCTCTTGGCGGGACGACGCGCTCGAGGCTCGTCGGCTCAATCCGCCTCAGCTCGGCGATCCCCTCTCTCCGCGCGCTGCGCTCACCAATATACTTGCGCCCCGCCGACTTGGCAGTCCCCTCTGGTCCCCTCTCGCCGCGCGCTAAGAAATTTCACTTCTAAGTATTTTTGTGAAAAATAAACAATCGTATGCAAATCTAAATATTTGTTCACTATTAGAGAGATCGAGAGAAGAAACTTTTTTCAGAAAATACACGGATTATTTTGCAAGGTGGTACATATCAAAATTTTCAAGGAATCTGTATTATCATCAGAGAATAACAGACTTTTCTAGCGAAAGAAGGAGAGCTTTTTTTCAGAAAAAAAATTAATTAAAATGTTTTACTTTCTATCTTTCGTTCCGTCTTTTTATTTTTTATTTCTTTCTTTTCTTCTAATTCTTCATATTCTTCCTGAATTCTTTTGTTTGCCTATTTCTTCTTCTTTTGAAAAAAAGAATTAACGATTTACGATTGTGTTGTTCAGGTATGGTCGTTGAATTCTTGGTTTTTTTAATTTCCAAGAATTTCATGGTTAAGCAGGATATTTCAATTTTCCACATCCTTTTTTGACTTATCTCTTCTTCCTTTTTCTTTCCTTCTTTCTTTACTCTTCTTTAATTCTTTTCCTTTTTTCTTCTTCTTTATTTCTTCATTTGAAAAAAAGGAGGAAGGGGATTTGAAGGTTGTCTTCTTTTTCTTTCAACTTTTTTGTTATATTGTTTTAAAATTTTTATTGCAACATTTAAGATTGCGTTGTTCAAATTTGATAGCTGGATTCTTGTTTTTTCTTTGTTTTTTGGTAATATTTTCAAGAATTGCTGTTGGAAGTTAAAGAAGAAGAAGAAGAATGTAAATGTAGATTTATTGGCAATTAAATTTGTGAAATTTAAAAATTCATCCATTTCTATTTTCTGTTTTGTTCTCTTACAGGATTTGCAGAAAGTGCTGATGGCTTAAATCCGCCTTTATCTCTTGGTGCAACTCCTCGTGCAACTGCTGCTTCAATTCCTGCTTCAATTCCTGCTTCAAGTCCTGGACAAGGAGCACTTGCTACACTTCCTGCACCCACAGTAATTCCTCCGACAATGCAGAGGATGCTCTGGAAAACTTTCACTTTCCCTGCCCACGGTGGTGCCAGATATGTGACAGGCTCCAGGCTAGTCGGTAAGGGCCCTAATCGACATACGGAAAACGACTTCAAAGACATACCAACAGGCATGCACCAGGTACTGGCAAGCCCTGGTGAAGCTTTTGTGGTTATCCTTCAAGGTCTTTTTTATAAAATTTGGATTGGTCAAAATCTGGGGGCAATTGGATTGGGAGACACAACAAATATTGCAAAACCTCCGCAAGCTCTCCCACCCCAGACACCCCAGTATGTGACTCGGAATCTCAACCCACAAGAAAGAGCGTATCTTACACAAACTTATCTAATTGCTCATTAGAAGTGATCTCTTGTAATTATCAGAAATACTGTCTAATCAAATGTAATCTTTTGGCATTATTTTTTATCGTTTCAAATATTAGTATGGACTGTTTGAACACACGGGAAAAAAATTCTTGAGGCGAACGACCGAATCTAGAATACACTGGGAATCTCATTTAAGTAACTTCCTTTTACTACTAAACTACTATCAAAAATTAATTTAAAAATGTTTCGGGTTTCAAGTGTGTTCGCTCGGCGTTCGGTAGAGGTCGCGACGCTGTCGCTTCTCTTTGACACTCCGGAGTGTCGATTTGGCGATCCTGATAGGGAGTTTATATCTGTAGATATTCAGACTATACAATTATGGTCTGCCTTACTATGAAGAAAAAATTGTTCTATCAAGAAGATATGGTCTTCTTTTTGAAGATCAAACTGACCATCTACACTTTGAAACTCCAAGTTTGACTAACCATTTTTTTCTGTGTTCGAAATAATGTCATTCTTTTTTTCGTTTGAACTATTAATATGAACTGTTTGAATATCTATTAAACAAATATAATATATATATGTAATATGTGTGAATATACTGGTGGAGGATGAGTTTAATAAATTATATTGTTTGGGGAATGTGCTTTTAATTGTCAATTTTTGAAATCCTATTACTCTCTTGAAATTCCTTGAAATCCTGTAACATTAGTTCAAATACTATTTAAATTTTCAACCAAAGAGATGAATTTTCAAATAATGACGAAACAAAGTTAAGATATAATAAATATCTTTTCTTTTTAATTTTCCACAAAATAGTTCGATTGCTAACCAAATGATTATTATTGATATAAATAATTGAATTTAACTTTCTGCTACTCTCAATAATTGTCGCAAACTATTGTATTAGATGTTAGCATTTTAAAACTACAGTTTGAGTTAAGTCATATTGTGTCGGTTGAAATGCTTCATTTTGGCTTCAGCCCTAGTTTCGCAGAAACTAAAATTCTTGGGACCGGTGCAGACCAAAACTTGCGGCGTATTTCAACGGTTGAGAGGAGCGGCGGACCAATCAGAGAGTTCCTCCCGTCCTCCCCACCGCTCGAACGCGAGCAAAATCACTGGCTAGTTTGCGAATTGCCAAAGGCCCAAAGGAGAAGATTTTCAGTAGGTTTTCGATTTCGAGCGAGAAGCTGAGACGATTTATATGTTCATAATTTATAAATATTCGCGCGAGGAAATACGAGAAATATTTTATAGTGTATTGCGAATAATTGTTGTGATTGGATTCCCGCTGAAATTACGAAAAACGCGGCATCAATGGAGTTTTCGCATTGGACAATAAATCGTTCTTGCAAAAATCAGGAAAAGCGCGGTTAGAATAGAATTATGTCATTGGATAATAAACTGTTAACGCTAAAATCAAGAGAGGCGCGGGATAATAGAATTATGACATTGGATGATGATCCGTAGTTGAAATGGGCGGAGCCTCTAGCGTTCCTTGTTCGCGACAACGAAACCACTGCTCATTAGTATTTTAAACTGTTCTAAAGGTACGAGACATTCTCGCAAAATTATAACCAGCACCACGCAGGGTTGAGCTGTGGCTTGCGTCAGACCAGGTAGATATTGCTGTTTTTTTAAAAGAAGTTCAATGAGGTGTTCTTAATGTGCAATCGTGGATTTAGACTGACAATCGTTTTTTTCTTCAATTGTGTTTCAGTGTGGTTCTATTTTTTATTTGGCAATTTGCTTCTTTTTGTCCACTACTCTAATTTCACATTTAATCTGATAGAAGCCATTTGACAATCTAGTACTGTTTTAAATTCATCCATGTGAACCATTTATCTCACAATTATCCGGCCGCTATTTATACGATTGAAGCATTTCACACATGGGATAATTTGTGAGCGAAAATGGAGCGACAATTGCAATTTTCCTCAGCACCAATCAACGAGATCGTCTCAACGTAAATTAATGGATGAGTACCTATTTCAATTGCAAGCGATAAATCACATCTCTTGATTTTTATTATTTCGTACCATATTTGACTGTCATAATTTTAACTAATTTCAATTTTATGGAATGCCATTGTATGTTTGTGTATGTATGATATTTTATCCGTTTCTTATTTAATTTTAATTTGATCATTATTTGATATTTATTGATCCATATGTTCTTAACACACGTATTTATTGTGACATCTAGAATAAATCCTCAATGAATCCAATCTCATGAATCATGCTTTCTCATTTCAAATTGATTTTTATTTGAATGTAATTTTTGAGAGATTCTAGACCTAGATTCTATTTTTTGACGACAATTGAATATCAATGTGGGATAATATAAAAGTAAAGTAAAAATAGTAACGATAAAAGCAAACCGTTACAAAGCGGATCGTACCGTTCCGAATGATTTACAGTCGTCTCGTTTTTCTATGCGAGGTGTACAAATAATTCAATGAATATCACTCTGCCTTTCCAGTTGAACCCCGCATTAGTTTTTTTTTATTTTCAAATTACGAGTTTTCCTTTTAGAATTAGAATCAATTCAAGATTCTTCTTCAGTGGATTCCAAGGATGAAGAACTTTTATTCCATCCTTTTCATCAATGGTGTCGGAGCTTCTACTTGGCAATTGGTGTTTATCAGTCGCAGGACATCGACCGACCCAAGAAAAAGGGCTCTCGATTCTGGAGTTACCACCCCGAGGTAGTTAGTGACTTCTGAACGAGTCTCGCATTTTTCTTTGAGGCACGAGACGCTTTTTTCACTTTTGCGCAGGCAATTTTTATTTTTCCCATTCTTTCTCCATCACAACGTCGGCTTGATTTTTCCTCAACCTTTTCTTCCGTTTTTCACTCCGAATAAATAAATCCGATTTCTCCCACTCCCTACTGATACCCGAGTAAAATATATGAATTTTCAATAAAACAGTTGAGTTTTCAATTCAAATGATAAATCTTTATTAAAAAAAATTAATGTTTAACCAAATAGCTGATTTTTCAACCAAAAAGATCAATTTTCTACCAAAATAAAACGATTTTTCAACAAAATGCATGAATTTCCAAGTAAAAGATATCAATTTTCAAGCAAAAATAGAATAGTGAAAAAATTGATTTATAACAAAAAATAGAAAACTAATTTTCAACAAAACAGTTGAACTTTCAACCGAAAAGATTAATTTTTTATCAAGAAAACTGATAAGGAAGAAAGATCAATTTTCAAGCAAGAAGATTAATTTACTATACAAAAGACAAATTTTTAACGAAATACACCAATTTTCAACTAAGAAAGATTAATTTTCAACTAAAAATTTTTGTTTCAGTAATTACCTTTTGCGCAAAATAAAAACTACGCTAAACAGAATATGAGGGTAAATGGTTATTCAGAAAACCAAAAATGTTGCAAAGCGGAAATTTAAAAAAATTAAAATTTCCTTGACACTGACTTATGGAAAATAAATATCCTAAGAATTTTTTTCCTTGAGACTGACTTATAAGAAATGAAGATCTTTGAAGGACAACACTGATGCCTGTAGTCAAGGAGATAAGGAAATCAGTATACAAATGCCAATCCAAGACCAGAATATTCATTAGTTAACCAAATTTTTCAATAATACTGTAATTTAGTTTTTCTCTACTTGGAACCACATGAAGATCGCTAATACTTTGATCATCACCCTGGTGGTCATCTGTAATTCTATTGGTGAATACAACAATAATTAACCAAATATTAACTATTTAATTTGACTAATTTTAAATTAGTTAATTCTAAATAAACCAAAAACATCTATTACAATTATATTATATTTTCAACAAAATACAGTAATTTTTAATAAAATAGTTAAACTTTCATCTGAAACAATTAATATTTGACATAGTAGTTCAACTTTCAACTAAAGAGCTTAATTTGCAACAAAAATGTTGAATTTCCAACCAAAGAAATCACTTTTTAACAAATTAGAGCAAGTTTCAACTAATCAGTGGAATTTTCAACCACAGAAGGTAAATTTCCAACAGATGAAGATTAATTTTCTAAAAAAAAAAATTTATTTTGTTCGAATTGGATCGCTGCATTTTTTTAATTTTGAAGAATTTCTTGGTTAAGCAGGATATTCCAATTTTCAACATACTTTCTTTATTTTCTTCTTCTTTCTTTGTTTTTCTTTCTTTTTTGCCTTTTTTAAACATCTTCTTGATTAAGACTTCTTTTGAAAAAAAGAAGGATATAGATCTCGATGTTTACATTTTTTTATTCTTTTTTTTTTTATTTGAACTGAAACATTTTGCGAGTGTGTTGTTAACATTTTATTGTTGAATTCTTGGTGTTTTTAATTTCCAAGAATTTTATGGTTGAACATTATATTCAAATTTTTTACTTTTATTCTTTCGTACTGTCTTTATTTCTTGTTTTTCTCTTTCTATAATTCTTCTTCTAATTCTTTTCTTCTTCTTTCTGAAATAAGTAAGAGGATTTGGAGGTTACCTTTTTTCATTTTTACCCTTTTAAAACAATTTAAATTTAAATATTTACAAGTGTGTTATTCAAATCTAATCGCTGAATTCTTGGTTTTTAAAATTCCAACGATATCATAATTAAGCAGAATATTCCAATTTTCCACATCACATCCTTTCTTTATTTCTTTTTTAATTTGCTTGTCATTCTTTTTTCTTCTTTTAATTATTCTTATTTTTATTTCTTCTTTTGAAAAAAAGAAGGCAGGAAATTTAAAGGTTGTCCTATTTTTCTTTAATTAAAAAAAAAAAAAATTTTATTTGTATTGGAACACTTAAGACTGTATTTTTCAAATTTGATGGTTAGATCCTTTTCTGTGTGTTAATTTCCAAGAATTGCGTATTCAAATTTGAATATTGGATGTTAAAGAAGAAGAATATAAATTTATTGGGAATGAACTCTGTGGAATTTCAAAATGTATTCGTTTCTATTTTCTATTTTGATGTCTTACAGGACTTACAGAATTAAGTCCGGATGCCTCAAAGCAGTCTTCAGCTACTAAACGCGCAATAATTCCTCTGAGCATGAAGGGTGGATTACACATGAAAAGTTTCACTTTTCCTCGCCGAAGTGGTGCCCAATATGTGAAATGCATTTGGCTAGTCGGTCAGGGCCCATATCAACATACAGAAGTCGAATATGAAGACATACCACCAGGCACGTATCAGGTGCAGGCAAGCGCACAGGAAGCTTTTGGGTTTGTGTCTCGTAAAGGTAGTTTTCTCCGAATTTATGTTGGGCAACGTATGGGAGCAATAGCATTGCAAGACAAAAGATTGTTTTCGAAACTTCGGAGAGTTTTCGGAGCCCAGTACGTGACTCGGCAACTCGATGAAGTAGAAAGAGAGTATTTGAAACAAAATTTTCCAACTGGTTATTAGCAGCGATCTGTTGTCATTATTTTTTATCATTTGGAATATTAGTATGAACTGTTTGAATACGCGTAAAAAATTTTCTTGAGGCGAAGAACCGAATCTAGAACACACTGAAACTTGGATTTAAGACCAGTTTTGGGCATGGCTTGCAATGGCCTTCAACATAAATCCAGATAAACAGTTAGGGTCGCACGAACCATTTTTGTTGGATTTAGAAGCATTGCTAACAGCTGACGCAACTAACGCACTGAGGGTACTGCCCTCATGCTGTTTGTCACACATGACTGAGCACCACCACTCAGTGCTCCCAATTCGGCTCCCCAACTGCACTGCGCATGCGTTGCATCGGCAGTCTCATTGGCTGTAAATGGCGCGCTTTTTTAAAACTATCACATGCGTAAATCAATTTTTTATAATAAATCATTGTGGGAATGATAACAATTAATTTTCAGATCACAAAATAGTCTTTTAGAGTGCAAGGTGAAATCATTATTTTATTGTACTTTTTAAAAATAAATTAATGATTTTAAAATGAAAGGAAGGAATGCCTTTTTTCACCAATGTGAATTTTAAATCACTTATAATATTTTGTTGTCCTTTATGATTATTATACATACATACATTGATTAGCAGTTCGAACTCGAAAGTACATTGCCTCACTACCCGATTCGGGTAGTGTTTCTAGGTGGATATTTACTACCAATGTGGGCCCACCACACCCACGACGGGCCAACAGCACGCAGTATTCCTGAACGGTCACCCATCCAAGTACTAACCGCGCCCAACAATGCTTAACTTCAGTGATCTTACGAGAACTGGGGTTTTCAGCGTGGTATCGCCGTTGGCAATGATTATGATTATTATATATTGTGAAAAATTGATTTGCATATTTAATCATTTCAAAAACGCGCGCGATCAACATCCAATCCATCCAATGAGTCTGCTGGTGCGACGCATGCGCAGTGCGGTTGGGGAGCCAAATTGGGAGCACTGTCGATACTCTCTCTCTCTCTCTCTCTCTCTCTCTCTCTCTCTCTCTCTCTCTC
>CAKNYM010049202.1:125485-140794 GCA_932195095.1 Andricus curvator | reverse complement strand
TTTTTATCATAAGGCTTTTTTCTGTACATTTGGTGCGGGGTCCTTTGTATTGAGACACTCAAGATTGCGTTGTTCAAAGATGATCGTTGTTTTCATGTTTTTTCTTTTGTTAATTTCCAAGAATTGTGTATTCAACTTTGAATGTTGGACGCTAAAGAAGAATAAAAATCTAGATTTACACCAAACTCTTAGTTCATGAACGCGCGGTTTTTTAATTCCTAGAATTGCTGGCCTACGCAGTTTTCCAGGGGGCAGGGAGAGAGATGGTTGCGACACACGCCTCTGAAGGGACGCAGTGCACGAGTACTCAGTCGCGTATATTGCGCAATATTATGGACACGGTTCAGGCGACCCTGACTGTTTACGTTTCCATACTCGCGATTTATGAACAAAGCTATTTGCAGGCAATCCCCGACACTGTTCATGAACTGAGAGTCTGGCGTATTGCGAACGAAATTTGTGAAACTTAAAAATTCATCCATTTCTATTTTCTGTTTTGTTCTCTTACAGGATTTACAGAATTAATTAAGGATTGTTTCACTCCGTCTTCATGTCCTACTTCATCTTCTAGTTCACCTCCTGGTTCAACTTCTCCACCCACTTCTCGTACAGAATTAAGTTCGCAGGCCGTAACTCCACATTCATCTCCTGAACGCGAAATTCCTCTGAGTATAGTGGGTGGATTACACATGAAAATGTTCACTTTTCCTCGCCAAAGTGGTGCCCAATATGTGACACGCACCACGCTAGTCGGTCAGGGCCCTGATCAACATATGCAAAACATATATGAAGACATACCACCAGGCACGTATGAGGTACAGGCAAGCGCTCGTGAAGCTTTTGGATTTGTGCCTCGTCAAGGTATTTTTCTTAGAATTTATGTTCGTGAACGTCTGGGAGCAATAGCATTGAAAGACAAAAGAATCATTTCGAGAATTTTTAGAGTTTTTCAACCCCATTACGTGACTCGGCAACTCGATGAAGCAGAAAGAGGGTATTTGAGCGTACATTTTCCACCTGGTTATTAGAAGTGATCTCTTTTAATTACTAAAAATATTGTCTAAAATGAAATTTAATCTCTTGTCGTTATTTTTTATCGTTTCAAATATAAGTATCAACTGTTTGAACGCACGGAACAAACCTTTCTAGAGGCGAACGAACGAATCTAAAATAGACTGGGAATCCCATTTAAGTAACTCCCATTCACGGCGTTCTTAGAATTTAAGTCCTAGGCATTTTGGTGATGCGGGGACCGTGGGTTGCGCTAGGACGCTAAAGAGGAACACGGCGCGACAACCCGTTACCATGGCAATAATAAGCCGCGCCGTGTTCCTCTTACGCATAGCTGGCGCAAGCGCAGTACCTCTACATGCCGAAGTTGGGGTCACTGACCATCAGCGAGTTAGTTGCGTCAGCTTAACATGCGTCCAAATTGAATAGAAATGATTCGCGCGTCCCTGAATGTTTACGTTCGGAGCGAGCGAATGTTGTGTTCGATTTAAGTGATGGTCATTTAGGACGTTGCCCGAAATCGCACTTAAATGGGATTCCCAGTGTATATTAAATTCAAAGAAAGTGTTCGCTTAGATTAGTTGAAACGTTTGGTAAGTTTAAGTAAGACGTTTAGTTACTTTATACAAACACTTCTCGTACATCAGTAATTTTGACCCAGTTGCTGAGTTCGAGAATTCATTGTTCTCGACAGATTTTGTATAATTTTTTTATTTTTCAATGTTTAACTGTTATAAGGAATAATTTAGGTTTCACAGCTACCATTTTTTACAGTGTATCTATTAAACAAATATAGTATGAAATAATATATGTGAATGTAAAGGTGGAGGATGAGTTGAATAAATGATATGATTTAGAAAGGTGATTTTACTTATCAGTTATTGAAATCCTGTGACTCTCTTGTAATTCCTTAAAATCCTGTAACATCTGTTAAAATCCTATTAAAATTTTCAACCATGAAAGAAAAAAAGTTGAAACAGGTAGCGGAATTTTCTACCAAAATAGACGAATTTTCAACAAAATACGGCAATTTTCAACCAAATAGTTGAATGTTCTACATATATGGTGAATCTTCAACCAAACAAATGAATTTGTAACAACAGAGTTAAATTTTCAATAAAATACTTGAATTTTTAACTAAAGAAGATCAGGTTTCTATCAAAAATGGAATACTAGTATTTTCCAATTAAAAAAGTAATTTGAAAACACCAAAAAGTCATTTTTAACGAAATAGTTAAATTTTCAACTAAAATGGTGAATCTTCAACCAAAAAATTGACTTTTTAACAACATAGTTTAATTTTCAACCAAGAAAAGAAGGGTTGAAATATCATGGAAAAAAGGTGTAGATTTTTAACAAAGAAGTTAAATTTTCAATCGAGGAGATGATTCTTCTACCAAAAAAGATTAATTTCCGACAAAGTACATACATTTTCGAATAAATCGTTGAATTTTCAATTAAGAAAGATGCATTTTTAACCAAAAATGGAAAAGTTAAATTTTCCAAAAAGAAAATTAATTTTTCACAAAAAGGAACGAATTTTTTAATGAAATCATTAAATTTTTAACCAAAGAGATGAATTTATAACTAAAATGATTCATCTTATCGAGAAAATTGAATTTGTAACAACAGAGCTGAATTTTCAATCAAGATATAATAGAAAAAAAGTTAAAATATTATGAAGACAAAATTTTCCATTTTTAACAAAGCAGTTAAATATTCAGATAAAAAAATTATTTCTGGACCTAACTAGAATAAATTTTTAATTAAATAGTTTAATGTTTAACCGAATAAATGAATTTTCCACATAAAAGATTAATTTTCAACCCATAAAATAAATTATCTACCAAAAAAACCTTTTTTATCACACAATACATGAATGTTTATATATACATTATCAAAGTTTAAGAGTTTCCAATTATGAATCTTAAGAATTAACAAATTTTAGATTGCAAATCTTTAAAATTGAAGAATTTTCAACCGTAAATCTTGAAAATTGAACTATTCGAAAAAAGAAAACGTTCAAAATTACATACTTTTAAAATATACATCTTGAAAATTGAATAATTTTGCAAATCAATTTTCAATTTGGGTTTTAAAATTTCAGGAATAAATATTTTCGGTAGCTTTATTTTCTTTCTGGAATTTGAAATTTTGAGAATTTTTATTGTTCGAACACTTTTAGTAAATTTAATCAGTAATTCTTTTTCTCTTGAAAATATCGTTTGAAAAATAAATATCTTGGAAGGACAACCTTGATGCCTATATAAAGCTATAAGATAACGAATACAGTATAAGAACACCAATTAAAGCTCAGAATATTCACTAGTGGAATAAAATTTAAAATAATAGTCTAATCATTTTTTCTTTTACTTGGGAAAGATGAAGGTTTATTATCTACTTTTCACCTTGGTGGTCATCTTTAATTCTTCTGGTGAATATAGCAATAATTAACTAAATAATAACTATTCGATTTGACTTTATTTAATTAATTATTAATTAAAAAATTATCAAATTAACCAAAAACGTCTTTTAAAAATCCTACAAATAGGCACTTAACCATTTTTTGATAGCACTTTTTGAACATTTTAACTATTGTTATAAATAAATTCTTTTATTTCGAATTTTGAAGATAGAATTTTTTTTGTCTGTGATGTCACTTTTTTCATTTCAAGAATAATATTATCATACAAAAGTTTGCTATTTAGTTCAACTTTCAACCAAGTAGTTGAATTTAAAAAAAAATTGATTTATTTTTCGTTCTTTGTTTTTGTTTCTTTCTTTTGAAAAAAAGAAATTCTTTTAATTCTTCTACTTTTTTCTTCATCTTTAGTTCCAACCAAAAAGATAAATTTTTCAACAATAAGATTAATTTTCAAAGAAAAAGATTAATTTTCTACCGAAAAATATAATTTTTCAACAAAATACATGAAGTTTTAATGAAATACTTGAATTTTAAATTAAAGAAGACAAATATTCAACCAAATAGTTGAAGTCTGAACTAAAAAAAAAAGAATTTTCAACAGAAAATGGAATAGTTACATTTTTAGTTAAAAAAATTAATTTCCAACCTAACTGATTAATTTTCAATTGAAACGATGAATCTTTAACTGAAATAGTTGAATTTTCAACAAAAGAAAAATTAATTTCTACTAAAAAGGATAAATTGCCAACCAAAACTGAAATAATTAAGTTAAAAAAATTAATGTTCAACCAAAAAAGACGCATTTTCAACCAAAAAAGATAATTTTTCGACCAAAAATTGAATAATTAAATGCTTAGTCAAAAAATGAATGTTCAACCAAAGAGATGAATTTTTAACTAAAACGATGAATCTTCAACCAAATAATTTTATTTCTAACCTAATAGATAAATTTTCAACTAAAATTATAAATATTTAACTGGAATACTTAAATTTTTAACCGAAAAAAAGAGTTTTTAAACAAGCGGATTAACTTTCAAAGAAAAAGATAATTTTCTACCAAAAAAAATCGATATTTTAACAAAATACGTGAATCTTCAACCAAATAGTTGAAGTTTCAATTAAAAAAGATAAATTTTTATCCAAATTGTTGAATTTTGAACTAGAAAAGATCAGTTTTCAACTAGAAATGGAACAGTTAAATTTTTAGTTGAAGAAATTATTTTTCAACCAAACTGATGAATTTTCAACTAAAATTATGAATCTTCAACTGGAATAGTCGAGTATAATGCCAAAAAGATGAACTGTTGACCATCAAGATTTATTTTCTACACACAAAAAAACAAATTTTTCACAAAGTACATACATTTTCAAACAATTAGTTTCATTTCTAAATAAAAAAATAAAAAAACAATTTTCAAACAAATAGTTGAATTTTCACCAAAAAAAGATGAATTGAATTTCAACAAAGTAGTTACATTTTCAACCAGAGATGAATTTTTAATTGAAATTATGAATCATCATCCAAGAAAATTAATTTTTAACAAAAGAGTTTAACTTTACTTTCTTTATCTAAAATTTAGAAGAGGGAACTTTCAAATTGTGACGAATTCTGACTTGGAAGGGGGATTTTTTTAATTCCTTTCTTCTAAATCCGAATTATAATTCTTTTAAAAATTCCCGTTCCATGTAAAAAATTCCCTGTTCCAAGTGAAATTATATTTCTTGAATTTTTCTACGATCAGAAGTAAATTCCCGATTTTTTTATTAAATTCCCGGTCAATAGAATTCCTGGTCATTTGCAGGTTTCCCGGTCAAGTCGCCACCCTAAGAAGTGAATTCCCGGTTTTTTCCCTATCATTTCCCGGTTAACTAAATTTCCCTTTTCCCTGAGAAGTAAATTCCCGGTTTTAATTAAATTCCCGGGTTTTTCACGGTCAAAAAATTTCTTGCCATTTCTTGGTCTTTCCCGGTCAAGTCGCCACACTGAGAAATGAATTCCCGGTTTTTAAATTAAATTCCCGATCAATAAATTCCCGGTTTTTTCCCTATCATTTCCCGGTTAAGTAAATTTCCCTAAGAAATTTCCCTTTTCTCTGAGAAGTAAATTCCCGGTTTTAATTAAATTCCCGGTTTTTTCCCGGTCAAAAAATTCCCTGACATTTCCTGGTCTTTCCCGGTCAAGACGTCACCCTGAAAAGTGAATTCCCGGTTTTTAAATTAAATTCCCGGTCGATAAATTCCCAGTTTTTTCCCTACCATTTCCCGGTCTTTCCCGGTGAAGTCGCCACCCTGAGAAGTGAATTCCCGGTTTTTTCCCTATCATTTTCCGGTCTTTCCCGGTTAAGTAAATTTCCCTGAGAAATTTCCCTTTTCCCTGAGAAGTAAATTCCCGGTTTTAATTAAATTCCCGGGTTTTTCACGGTCAAAAAATGTCCTGTCATTTCCTGCCATTTCTTGGTCTTTCCCGGTCAAGTCGCCACTCTGAGAAATGAATTCCCGGGTTTTAAATTAAATTCCCGATCAATAAATTCCCGGTTTTCTCCCTATCATTTCCCGGTCTTTCCCGGTTAAGTTAATTTCCCTGAGAAATTTCCCTTTTCTCTGAGAAGTAAATTCCCGGTTTTAATTAAATTCCCGGTCATTTCCCGGTCAAAAAATTCCCTGACATTTCCTGGTCTTTCCCGGTCAAGTCGTCACCTTGAAAAGTGAATTCCCGGTTTTTAAATTAAATTCCCGGTCAATAAATTCCCAGTTTTTTCCCAACCATTTCCCGGTGAAGTCGCCACCCTGAGAAGTAAATTCCCGGTTTTAATTAAATTCCCGGTGTTTTCCCGGTCAAAAAATTCCCTGCCATTTCCTGGTCTTTCCCGGCCAAGTTGCCACCCTGAGAAGTAAATTCCCGGTTTTTAATTAAATTCCCGGCCATTTCCCGGTCAAGTCGCCACCCCGAGAAGTGAATTCCCGGGTTTTCAATTAAATTCCCGGTCATTTCCCTGTTATTTCCCGGTCAAGTCGCCACCCTGACAAGTAAATTTTCGGTTTTTAATTAAATCCCCGGTCAAGTCGCCACCCTGAGAAGTAAATTCCCGATTTTTAATTAAATTCCCGGCCATTTCCCGGTTTCCCGGTCAAGTCGCCTCCCTGGATTGGTTGCGAAGGAAATTTGTGAAACTTGAAAATTCACCCATTCCTATTTTTTTTTTTTCTCTAACAGAATTAAGTACGCAGACCGGAAGTGGGCCTTCATCTCCAGCTTCATCTCCTGAACGCGGAATTCATCCGAATATGCAGGGTGAATTAGACTGGAAAACTTTCACTTTCCCTGCTCACAATGGTGTACAATATGTGATACGCTCCTGGCTAGCCGGTAAGGGCCCTTGTATACGGATGGCATACCAATATGAAGACGTACCAGAAGGCACGTATAAGGTACAGGCAAGCCGTCATGAAGCTTATGGGTTTTTGCTTAGAAAAGGTACTTTTCTTCGATTCTACGTTAAGGGACATCAGGCGGCAGTATCATTGGATGAAAAAATAAAATTTTCGAGACTTTGGCACGTTTTCCACGACGAAGGCAAGCCCGTGACTCGGATACTTAACTCTGTAGATAGAGAATACTTGAGGAAACAATGGCCAACTGGTTATTACTAACTACTGATCTCTTGGAATTATTGGAAATATTGGCTAATCAAATGGCATGTTCTTGGCATTATTCTTTGTCGTTTCAAATATTAGTATAGACTGTTTGAATATCTATTAAGCAAATATAATATATATGTAATATGTGTGAATATACTGGTGGAGGATGAGTTTAATAAATCATATTATTTGTTGAATGTTATTTTAAGTGTCAGTTATTCAAATCACATTAACAAGAAAGATGAATTTTCAACAAAATACGTGAATTTTCTACCGAATAGTATGGACAGAGGGAGAGCGGGATCGAGAGCGGGAGCAAGAGCCGGAGCGGGAGCGAGAACGAGAGCGGGAGCGAGAGCGGGAGCGAGACCGGGAGCGCGAGAGTGTGTCCAACAGCAACGTAGCGATAAAGCGGGTAGTACCCTCAGCGCGTCAGGTTGCGTCAGCTGTTGGCATGCGTCCAAATCCAAAAGAAGTGCTTCACACCGCCCTGCATCTTTACGTTCGGAACAAGCGAACGTTGTGTTCGATTTAAGTGAGGGCCATTTATGAGTCTCCCGGAAACCGTACTTAAATGGGATTCCCAGTGTTATTCCATTTTCAACAAATACGATGAATCTTCAACCAACAAACTGAATTTGTAAGAACAGAGTATAATTTTCAACAAAATACATGCATTTTTAACCAATAACAATCAATTTTCTACCACAAATGGAATACTTATATTTTCAGTTTAAAAAATTAATTTAAAAACCCCCAAAAAAATATATATCAAAAAAAAAGTTCAACTTTCGTCCCAGGTATTGAATTTTTTTTACTAAATAGTTTAATTTTTCAACAAAAAGATGATTTTTAAATCACAAAAATTAATTTTCTGCAACAAAAAATTGAATTTTTAACGAATGAGTTACATTTTTAACGAAAGAAATTAATTTTCCGCCAAAAAGATTAATTTTCAATCAAGAAGATTAATTTTCTACCAAAAAATACGAACTTTCAACTAAAAAAGATACATTTTCAACCAAACATGGAATTGTTACATCTTTATTTCGAAACATGTATTTAGAATTTTATTCAAAACTTTCACCAAATAGATCAATTTTCAACAAAAGAGATGAATTTTCAACTAAAATTATGAATCTTCACATTCAAAATGTAAAAATATCTAATGAAATTGTTGAATTTTCAACAAAATAATAAAATCTGCCACCAAATAACAAAATTTTTCATAAAAAAGATGAATTCTCAATGAAAAATGTACTAGTTGATAGTTGCGTCAGGCTGCGTCAGCTGTTGGCCGTTGTGTTCGATTTAAGTGAAGGCCATTTAGGAGCATCCCCGAAACCGGACTTAAATGGAATTCCCAGTGTTGTTAAATTTTCGACAAATACGATGAATCTTCAACCTTCTACCAAAAAAGAGAAATTTCCCACAAAATACGTGAATTTTCCACCAAACATTTGAATGTTCAACAAGTATGATGAATTTTCAATCAAAAAAATAAATTTGGAACAATAGACTAATTTTTAACAAAATACATGAATTTTTAAATAATAAGGATCGACTTTCTGCCACAAGTGGAATACTTCTATTTTTAAAGTGAAAAAAAAAATTTTTTTTTCAACCAAGGAGATGAATTTTCAACTAAACTGATGAATCTTCAGCCAACAAATTTAATTTGTTACAGCAGAGTATAATTTTCAACCAAGAAAGAAAATTTTTTTAAATATGATAAAAAAATCAGTAAATTTTTAACAAAATAGTTGAATCGTTAACCAAAACAGATTAATTTTTAGCCAAACAGTTGCATTTTTAAACTAAAAGGATCAATTTTCCACCAAATGAGATCCTTTCTCAAACATCTATTAAACTGACTCGAATTACACCTACATTTTTTTAAACAAAATACATGAATTTTGATTTAAAATTTCAATTGTAAATCTTAAGAATTGAAGAATTTTTAATTCCAAATGGTTAAAATTGAAGAATTTTCAATTGTAACTCTTTAAAATTGTACAACTTTGAATTGTAAAT
Organism: Andricus curvator; assembly: GCA_932195095.1. Lineage (NCBI taxonomy): Eukaryota > Metazoa > Arthropoda > Insecta > Hymenoptera > Cynipidae > Andricus > Andricus curvator. The sequence goes on along the minus strand of CAKNYM010049202.1, from coordinate 131,685 downwards.
CTTTAAAACTAAAGAGTTTTTAATTTTGAAAATTTACAATTCAAAGTTCAACAATTTTGAAGTTTTTTGGAATAGTTCAATTTTGAAGAATTACAATTGAAAATTCTTTAATTGTACCGATTTGAAATTTAAAATACTTTTCATAGGCTACAATTATGTAATTTTTAAATTTTTTTATTTTGGGATATGTAGTTTATTTTTGAAGATTTAAAAATTGAAAATTAAATTATTTTGAAGATTTTAAATTGAAGTTTAGCTAACTTTGTAGATTTTCCACTGAACAATTTTCAATTTTGAACACTTGATATGAAAAATTATAAAATTACAAAATATAAAATAAATTTAAAAAAATAATTATAAAATAAAATTTCCACCAAACGAGATAAATTTGCAAACATCTTTCAAACTGACTCGAATTATTCCTAAACGTTTGAAACCCCGGCAAAGTAAAAAATCTGCCTTAAAATCTTCCAACTTTTTTTCGACAATTTTGGAATCTTTTTTAATTTTTTCAAATATTTTCTTAAAATTAATTATTCAAAATAAAAAATCTTTTCAAATTTTCATTAGAATTTTAGGAGAATTTTCTTCTTCTTTTGAAACAGTTAAAAAAGTTAATTTTTAAAAAACAAGAAAAGCGAGATTTCAACTAATCATTTCAACTTTCAAGTAAATAATTTAATTTTTAACTCAAAAAGATAAATTTTCAAACTAAAAATGGAATAGTTAAACTAATTTCATACAAAATAGTTCACTAAATGTTAAAACAAAGAAAGGAATATTTTCAACTAAAATGATAAATATTAAACCAAAAAAATGAACTTTTAACCAAGTAGTTGAATTTTCAACCAAATAGTTAAATTTGCAAACAAAAAAAAATAATTTTCTACCAAGAAAGATAAAATTTCAGCAAAATACATAAATATTTAACTGAAAAAGATAAATTTTCAACAAAAAATGGAATAGTTAAATTCTTCGCTAAAAAAATTATATAACAAAAAATTTTAGCTAAAAATTATTTTTAACCAAAAGAATAAATTTTCTATTAAAAATACGAATTTTCAATTCAAAAAGAAACATTTTTAACCGAAATGTAATAGTTACATTTATAGTTAAAAAAACTAATTTACAACCAAAAGAAAGAACTGATCTCTTTAAGAAAAGAGATGAAATTTCTACCAAAAGAGAAGAATTAAAAAAATCTTTTAAACTGACTCGAAATGTTCCTAAAATTTTGAAAAACACGGCAAAATAAAAAAAAATGCCTTAAAATCTTCCGGATTCTTTTTTGACAATGTTGGAAATCTTTTTAAATATTCTCTTAAAATTAATTTTTCAAAATAAAAAATCACTAAGTTTTCCTAAGAACTTTAGGAGATTTTTTTAATTCTTTTAAAACAGTTAAAAAACTTAACCTTTAATTTAAAAAAAGAAATTTTCATCCAATTAGTTGAATTTTCAACTCAAAAAATAAATTTTCAACCAAAAGGATCAATCGTCTACTAAAAAAGATTTTTTTGAACAAAATGGATGAATTTTTGTTTACAACTGAAAAATTTTCAACTCTAAATCTTTATAATTAAAGTATTACAAAAAAAGTTCAAAGTTACATACTTTTAAAATCATAACTCTTATAATTGAATAATTTTTGTTAATTCTTTATTTATTTAATTCTTCAAAATTGAATTATTTTTAAAAAAATTTCAAAATTAGATACCTTCAAAATATTAATCTTGAAAATTGAATAACTTTTTGATTCTTAATCTTCAAAAGTCAAGATTTTTCAATTGTAACTCTTCAAAATTGTACGGTTTTGAATCGTAAATCTTGAAACCTGAAAAGTTTTTAATTTTCAAAAATTACAATTAAAAATTTTACAAATTAAAGCTCTACAATTGAAGAATTTTCAATTAAAAATCAATAATATTGAGTAAATTTAATGTTTAACACATCAAAATTAAATAATTTTTCATTTCAAATTTTCCAAATTAAAGAATTTTTCATGGAAAATTTATAACTCTTCAATTTTGAAAATTCAAAATTAAATACTTTTCAATTTATAAATATTCAAAATTGAATTTCATAATAAAAAAACGTTCAAACTTGCATCATTTTAGTCTATAAAAATTCGAAATTGATAAATTTTCAATTGCAAATTGTCAAAAATGAAGAATTTTCAATTTTAATTCTTCAAAATTGAACTATTCGAAAAAAGAACGTTCAAAATTATATACCTTCAAAATATTAATCTTGAAAATGGAATATTTTTTAAGTTTATTATTTTCAAAATTCAGGAATTTTCAATTGTAACTCTTAAAAATTGTAGAACTTTGATTTGTAAAATTTGTAATTGTAATTTTTGAAAATTAAAAACTTCAGTTTTCAAGATTTACGATTCAAGCCGTACAATTTTGAAGAGTTACAATTGAAAAATCTTAACTTTTGAAGATCAGGAATTAAAAAATTATTCAATTTTCAAGATTAATATTTTGAAGGTATCTAATTTTAAACGTTTTTTGTTGTTGAATAATTCAATTTTGAAAAATTACAATTTAAAATTCTTCAATTTCGAAATTTTATAGCCTAAAATGATGCAATTTTGAACGTTTTTTTGGGTTATGTAGTTTAATTTTAAATATTTATAAATTGAATACTTTTCAATTTTTTAGATTTAAAATTTAAACTTATTTAAATGTATAGATTTTCAATTTAAATTCTTCAATTGTGAACAGTAAAAATGAGAGCGTTTTTTCTTGGAAATTTTAATAATTTTTTATATCCATATGTAACTCCGCCAATTAGGCTTTTTACCTATACCGATATAAAAAAACGTGCTGACATAAAATTTTATAATATTTTATTTCATAATCCACTTCTGGCATGAAATGACTTGAGTCTCTCGATCTAAAATAATATGTATTATAAATTATACAAATATACACGCATTTAAAAAAGGTCCTACGTCTTTCTCGTATTTAAAATTTTTGTTACTGTTTAATAAAAAAATTTCTTAAAGTCAAAAATTAAAAATTCAATTTTCCAAAACGTTACCCTTCAATTTTGACCTTTTGGTGAAAGAAACACACTGGAAAAGTATTTTTGAAAGTATTTGAAAGTTTTTGAAAGTTTTGAAATTTTTTAAAGTGAATTTATAGGTTCGAAAATTGTATACAAATTATTTATGTGCAGTGTTTTGGGTAGTAAGTAAGAATATAAAATTTGAAAAAGGTTAAAAAAATTTTCTGAAATTTAGAAAATTATCCCAATTGTTTTCTTTTAGAAGAAATGTTTTCAAATAGAAAAAAAAAGTTTTAGAGGTTCCGAAAAATTTCTAAAACTTTCGAAAATTTTAAAATTTTTTATGTAGTTGCAAAAACTGATGAAGAAAATATATTATTATTTTTTTCTTTTTGAATGTTTTTACCTCAAACCTATTAAGTTGAAATTAGAATAGGAAGCCAATGATTCTTTTTTTGAAACAAATTTTGGTGTAAATTAAAACAACATTTTAACTGAATAAGTGAAGACATTTTTCAACTTTTTAAAAATAAATTAAAAATAATAACTGGATTCAACAGCAATTTGTTAATTATTTCCTAATTTAAGTCGAATACAAACACATGCAAAAATGTTATTGAGATCTAGAAAAGAATGATAATATTCGTGTAAATTTACCTTTCCAAAAATGATAAGAAAAATTATCTTGAATTAAACTATGTTTATTTTTCCGTAGCCGTTTTGTGCATGAAAGAAGACAAACAATTTCGTAACTAATTATATCAATTATCAAAAGACAAACATGACAATTTTCCATATCACGCTTGAACTGTATCCAATGAATTTTTTTATATTTATTCATTATATTTAAACAAGGAATTTAAAATTCGTCTTTTTGACTTTTGATCTTAAAAAATCATCGAAATTCAAGAATTTTTATTCATACATCTTTCAAATTAATATGATTATCGGAAAACATAATTTTGTCGAAAAAACAGAATCCCGAATGTTGAGAAATACAGAAAAATAATTTGCCGAAATAGAAAATTAGAGAAAATAAAATATTTAATAACGAAATTGAAATAATCCGAAAGTGAAAATTAACGAAATTAGAAAGATCTAGAAATTTCAAATTGCCGAATATAAAATTTAAAAACATATTATTCTAACAGATTTAGTTGAATATTCATTATTTTAGTTGAAAATTCACTTCTTTGGGAGAAAATTAAACTACTTTTTTGTTGTTGAAAATTTAAATATTTCATTTTTTAACGAAAATGTATCTCTTTTAGTTGAAACTTGAACTATTTGGTTAGACATTTATGTATTTTGTTGAAAATTCGTCTTTTTTGTTCACAAAAATTATTTTTTTTTTTTGGTTAAAAATGAAAAGATTTGGTTGAAATTAATTTGTATAAATTAAGGATTCAAGTTAGTATATTGAAATTTGGTCTTTTTTTGGATAAATTCAACTTTTTTTCATTTAAAATACAAATAATTTTTGGTTGAAATATTAACCATTACACTTTTAATTGAAAATTCATTTTTTAGGTTGAAAATTCAACTACTTGTTGAAAATTCGTTTCTTTGTTTGTTAAAAATTAATTTTTTAATTGCAATTTCAATAATTTTGTTAAAAATTCAAATCTTTCGTTGAGAATAAACTTTTTTGTTGAAAACTAATGTTTTCGGGTTGGTTCAAAATTTATCTTTTTGGTTGAAAATTCAACTATTTCGTTGAAACTTTCACTGTTTTGTAGAAAGCTCGTCTTTTTTGCATTAAAAATTCAACATTTTAAATAACAATTTTTTCTTCATTGACTGAAAAATCTTTCTTCATTGAAAATTACACACTTTTTGAATATTTGTGTTTTTAATTTGAAAATTTATCTCTATCAGTAGAAATTTTTTTTTCAAAAATGCAACTGTTTGGTTGAAAATGATTTTGTCTATACCTTCTCTCTCTCTCTCTATTCGCGTTTCCCTTTTGTGAGGCGATTCGCAATTGCCCTAAAGACTCCCCTTCGATATCCCCACTACTGCCACGCTGAGGAAAACCGGTATGATTATGCACTCTATCTCGCTCTCCTCATGAAAAAATTTCAAAGTTAATCCATCAAAGTTTCACTTCTGCCGTGTGGCCCCACTGTCACATTTTAACTTAAAATGTAACAATTAGGTTGAAAATTAATCTGTTTGGTTGAAAATGAACTTTTTTGTTAAAAATTCCTCTTTTCGGGTTGAAAATTCAACTGCTTTGTAGAAACCTCATCTAGTTGGCTGGACAATTCAACAATTTAGTAGAAAATTCAACTATTTGGTAGAAAAATTTTTGTAATAAAGATGTAACTATTGCAGCTTTGATTACAAATTGGTTGTTTTTATTTTAAAAACTAAACTGTTCGCTTGGAAATTTGTGTAATTTATTGAAAATTCGACTTCTTTAGTAGAAAATCAATCTTCTTGATTGAAAATTCAACTATTTGGTTCAAAGATGATGTATTTTGTTGAGAATTCGTTTTTTTTTTTGTATAACATTATTCTTTTTGGTTGGAAATTTATCTTTTTGGTGGAAAATTCAACCATTTAGTTGAAACTTTAACTGTTTTGTAGAAATTTCGTCTTTTTGGCTTGAAAATTAAACCTTATGGATGAAATTTTTTTTCTTTATTGACCACAAAAATCTTTCTTAGTTTAAAATTACACTCTGGTTGAAAATTTGTCTTTTTGATTTAAATATTTATCTCTTTTGGTAAAAATTTATTCTTTTTTGGTAAAAATGCAACTGTTTGGTTGAAAATGAATCTATTTTAGTTGAGGATTCTACTATTTTGTCTATACCTTCTCTCTCTAAAGACTAATCTTCGATATCCCCACTACTGCCACGTTAAGGAAAACCTGTATATGTTCTCTCTCTCTCTCTCTCTCTTACTATGTGATCTCAAAACTATGACTCCTCACGAAAAATTTCAAAGTTAAACCATCAAAGTTTCACTTCTGCCGTGTGGCCCCACTGTCACATTTTAACTTAAAATTTAACAATTAGGTAGAAAATTAATCTTTCTAGTTCAAAATGAAATTTTATGTTGGTAGAAAAATGTTTGCAATAAAAATGTAACTATTGCACTTTTTGTTAAAAATTGATCGTTTTTATTTTATTGGAAATTTGTGTAATTTATTGAAAATTCGTCTTTTTTAGTAGA